>JAVQIZ010217609.1:0-19857 GCA_036023535.2 Galaxias brevipinnis | reverse complement strand
CCAAACCCCTTCGGTTCATTCCCCCCCGAACCCAACAAACGGTTTGGTCGTTCCCCCCCCCCCCCCCCCCCTAGCAAAGGACTTGGTGTCTTCCGAGTTAGATTTACCATTTCCTGGTTAGTATGTCAGAATGAAGCCCAGTGGGAGATTGGGTGTGTTAATTATAAGTGCTCTCTATTCTACTCCAGTGTGCTTAAAACTCCAATTAACATTGATCTGACAAATGAAGGATTTTAGGGAGACTGTATAGAGACGTGTTCTTTGTATTCCCTCTTATTCCCCCACTGCTACATGGACATGGCTTGGTCCTTGATTATTCACAAATATTGTGAAACCGACACACTCTGCGACCTGAGACCTGTCTCCTGTGGTACTCCTATCTTGCATGATTTATCTTACCACGCGTCATTCTGGGTAGACATATCTAATCGGTCTCCTGGATATTAGGCAACAAGTAAATATATTTCTTCTGTGCCAGTGTAATATACATTTCCCCCCTATGTGTTGAGGTGTATATGCGTGCAAGTGTGCGTTTGTGTGTGTGTGTGTGTGTGTGTGCGAGTGCTTGTTTGTCTACCTTTGCGAGCCTTTTTCTGGAGTTTCATGGTGTCCGAGGATTTCTTCTTGATCTCATGACGAGATCTCTTATATTCTGGGGAGCGAGAGTAGAGAAGAACAAACTAATTTTGGTATTTTATTTGTTGAGGCGCATGGAACTGCAATCTGGTATTTAACTTGTGGTCTTGCTATACGATTGGCTGAAGACACAGTGAGAGCTACGTGATTGGCTGAGGAGCACCTTTGGCGTGGTCCTTGTCGAGTTGATTGGCTGTTTTCTTCCAGTCCTCGATCCTGTCCTGGAGAGGGTTGATCAGACTCTCCATCAGAGCACTGGGTGACGGGGGGAAAAGGGGAGGGGGGAGGTAGAAAGAGAGAGATATAGGGGGAGATCGAACAAGATAATAAAAGAGAGGGCGGTAGAAAGAGAGAGATTTATGGAGAAAAGAGAAGGATAAATACAGAGAGATATGGGGAGAGTGAGAGAAATAGACAGAAAGATGAGAGGGGCAGACGGAGCAATGGCGAGGGAACAATAAAGAGAGAGAGAGAAAAAATTAGAGCAAGTATCAAAAGGATATAAACTATAATTGCAACTTAATTAGCTTTGCTTGCATTACCCGACAATGCTAAGGGCTAAACTGAAGCTATAGCCAGGCTAGCTAGCTAGCCAATGTATGCTAGCCGTGTCCACCTTGATCGTGCAATATGGTAACTAGGACAAATAGCACAACACGTTTTTCACTATCACTCGATTACAATTAATATCTCAATATGTTATGTCTGGTGTTGACTAAACCTTGAAGAATCCAGAAGGTCCACAAAAGGAAATTAAGCAGTATCGAAGTGCTTTAGGCACGTTTGCTTCTGAGAGCACAGTGTATTATTATCAACCCCATAAAGAAGGAAAGTGCACTTGACACAATACATTGTAAATTCAACTGGGCAACATATCTGTTGTAGCGGTGAAACATGAAAAAACGTTTTTTCTCTATTTGACCCTTCCTCTAACGTTGTTGTACAGTTTAAGCAGTGCCGTCTGAAAAAAATGCTTTAGGCCAGGGAGCTGCACTGCTAGCCTCTGACCTCACAACAGTCGCAGCTGACGGGGGATGCAACCTAAGTCAGATGAGATCGATAGCAATCGTATGATTGTATGGTACATTGTGCTAGCCTAGCTTAGCACAGACTTTAAGCCTGTGGTCGCTGGTAGCATGCTAATCGTGACCATGGGCTTATAGTATTTGTGCTATGCTAGGCTAGTACAAATGACCAACTAATGATAATGTTTTGTCGACTGGCAAAAAAATATGTGAAGTATAGCGCCGCCACACACTGCAATTATCTTACAATGTATAATCGTAACCTTCAAATCAAAATTAAATCAAAATTATAATCAAAATTGAAAAATCGGCCAGCCCTAATGGTAACATTTGGGCTGGCAAGCCTACATAGCTTTAGAAAAGGCATCCCATTCAGAATTTGTAAGGCTCTTTGCCAATGGTGTTGGCTTGGTAATAATACAACTCCAGATTTAATCAGTTAAATTTTGTCTGTCTTTTTTCCCACCGTTATGATGGGCAATTGTAGGCTATAGAGCAGGAAAAATAATGTCCATCGCGCCAAATGAACAGTTAGTTAGTCATAGAAAACGTGACTTGTATATGCTATCCTGGTATCGCATGGTCATAGGGCCAAGTCTCCAACTAGGGTTGTCTGATTCATGGGAGTTAGAATACATTAGCAGATTTTAGTTGCATCAAAAATGTTTGTCTCCACAAAATCCAAAAGCGGTTGAAAATTGCCTTTACCCCCACCGTATGCTTTGAGCCTCCGTGCAAGCAAACAGACTACGTTTTCCGTATTTCCACCAGAGCTGCATTTCTTCCCTTCAGGCAATCAGTGAGTCTCTCAGCTCAATGAGAAGACATTAGCAGAATGGGAAGAAGATTCCAAACCAGCCAAATGCACTCGCATTGTGACATCTCAAATGCAGGTTTGTTTGGACGGTGAAAATGAGGATTCCTTTCCATCCAAATGCCTTCAAAAAGCTTCAGATAAAGAAAATGCGATAAAACAATCAAGAAGTGATATCTCACACAAACCAAACGGGCTCAGTCCTCCCTGAACTCAAACCATAAGCCATCGTAGCACAGTCATGTCTCATTGAGATCTTCAGAAAATAGTGAAGACCAGTATGCATCAGATACAGAGAAAACTCAAGATAGCGCTTCATCTTCAAAGAACTAGACCAACCTCTCTAAAGTAACACAGGCCAAAGGGCATCATACTCAACCACAGAAGGGGAGAGTAAGGGGCCAAAATGCCATTGAAGGTATTCACAGTGAGAGATTCCACTGGCATGCATGACAATGCTGCAGGTGCTCTAACAGAACTTCGGAAGAAGCTCTGCCACTATTTCACCAGGACTGAGATCCACGGGAAGAGGGCCAATCCTGGCAACGCCAGCAGTGTTGGAGGCTATGGAATGTCTAGTGCAGAGCTGGTCATTATGTGGTATACTTGATGCCAAGGTATACATGTTTCCCAGACAGCATCCAACTCTCATCTAAGAGGATCTGAGTGTATTCGTATTTTAGCCAAGGAATCAGGTGACAAGAATACTGACACTCTCGCTTCAAACCAAGTTGAGAAAGCATGTTGCAACGATGTCAAAAGTCCTCAACCTCAAGGAGATAGGAATGAACCAGTGAGCTGAGTTTATGGGTCACGACCTGGAAAAACATTAACAGTATTTAAGGGAACCTGGCTGACTTTCATAGTCTTGAGATATAAATAGATCTGTATGCATGAATACGTGGTTTACTCTTAAATGTCCTTTGATCTTTACTGTTATAAGTAAGACTTGTTTCTCTTTAGGACGTAAACCTAAAAGACGAAGATGGTCAGGAAAACAATGTAAGGACATTGAAGATGCACTTGGACTAGTTAATCCGATCATGTACAGTACCAGGAGAGTTGGCTTGCCTAAATTGTATCAATGCAAAAACCAAAAGCTCTCAAACAGAGACTGGTAAAGCAGTGAAATTTAATGTCAACAATTGCATCACCACTCAACAGAGAGAGAAGCATTGGTGATTAGTACCCCACAAATGGTAAAATGTTTTAACCCTCTTAAAATGTGTATGATAAAAAAGAACACGTTGGTTGTTCTATTATACTGCTGGTACATTGTTATTTCTGTCTTTCTTATGCCATTTGAATGATTTGCCACTGTCAGCAAAGATGTTCATGGTCAATATTCAGACATACAAAATTTTGTTCACTTTAAACTAAATATGGTGTTGAGGGATCAGGTTATTGTGCCAAAAGACCCAGTACAGATTTGGATGTTTGAGAGCATAATATTTTTTTTGTTACAAACAGCATTGAATTCATGTCTTGAATCAAAGTACTTAATTTTTTTTACGGAAAGAACCCAGGGTTTAGTTTGTGAATGTGAGGGCGGTGAGGTGAAATGTACGAATGCACAGAACATTTTTAAAGATTGAGAACAGAAATGCACATTACTCAGATTATTAAAATTTTATTGCATATGCTGTATGGGTGGATAAATAAAATACCACAATCTGAGGAGATTTTTTTTTTGCTGTCTTGCAGTACTGTTTTAGGAAAACCTTGTTGAAAACAAAGCGGAAATGCAACCGCTAATTTCTCTGCTAAGCGTCTCTGCTGAGACCTTACAGGTGATGATCATACAGGCGTAGATGCTTTGTTCATGTGCATCTTGAAACAATTGCTGTCTCAATACCCATACTACAATACTATACAGTAAGCCAGAAAAATATTTAGTATGGCCCCAATACATGCAATGCCAAATGCAGTATGCCAAAAAGTACATACTTTGCAAGTGCATCTGAAAAGTACTTCTAAAAGAAAAAGGAGTAGTAGTATGCGATTTGAGACGCAGCAAGTGTCTGTAGGCCATTGAGAAAGGCAAGTCCCGGAAAGAGGAGACCCGTAGAAGTCCTTACTTTGTGTAGGAAAGCCAGTATGCGTCTGTCTGTCTGTCTGTCTGTTAGTGTGTCTTACTTGGTGAAGTGGCGTAGCTTGGCCTCAATGCTGCGGTGCCTCATACACATTCTGGTCAACGCTGAGCCAATGTCTCTAGTCGCTCCTGGTGGACACACACAGAAACACGAAACATTAATTATCTCATTTTGGAATTGTTGACAACCATTTAATTTCTCCATACCCTCCCAAGTGGCTATGGAACAAAATGCAGTCTTTGATTATTAATTAATTCAGTTTGTTTACTGAGACTTGTTCTGATCGTATGGGAGAAGAGAGAAAGAGGACAATTGGGTCTTGGTGAAGGTGATACACAGGGAAAGCTAGAGAGAAAAGGGTGAGCGTGTCGTCGTAGTAACGTGCGAATGTAAACAGTGGTCTATTTTAAGCCGCGAAGGAGGAAGAGGGACTCTGTGGAAAACTCTGACCTGTGCAGAACTTGACGGATGAGCTTCTACAGTTTATCCAAACAAAGTCAGAGTCTAAAGTCTCTCCAACCTCCCTCTGGGCATATCGTACAGTGTTTGTTTTTATTAACTGAGCTTTGAAACATATCCTCTTATAACCTCTCTTTGGCATATCTGTGTGATAAAAGGATCACCCAAGAACCCTGTGTTTATAATGCTTGAAAATAATGTGTAAACTTATTCCTGTTCATAGAGACAACTTTGTTACACTGACCGCTTCTTTGTACAGGGGTTGTCTATGTGGCATCCATTGTTTGATTTTTTAAACAAATAAATTCTATTGTAATTCTAACGTGACACTTAGAAGCCTGTCAAAAATATGACAGACCCTACACGTTGCGCGCACACACACACGCTCAAACACACATGTTTAAAGTCTTAAATCTAACAGTGTTTTTAAGCTCTGCTAGAATCTGGGCTGGTAAGAGTTAATCCACAGTGTGTCCCAGTCCCAGAATATAAGCTGGTCACCAACCCAAACAGTCAGACACACACACACAAACATACATACACAACAGACACACACACCTCATGCCTCTCCTGACCTAAGCATTTACCTAACCTAAACCCGTTTTTCCCCCTAGGGGTTACACATCTCAAGACCCCCCCACACACATACACACACATTCACACTCACACACAGTAAGACCGAGCGAGAGACTCAGAGAGAGCGAGAGAGTCTCCATTCATAATTAACAAATTCCTTCCCAGTGCCTCATTTCTACCCGGCAACCATTCATTAAGCCCAGTTCTAGTATTCCCCCCTCCCCCAAGCAACCAAGACACAGACACATTCACAGAAAACTATTCGCACAAAAAGGTGTTAATGCAACTCCAAAAAGGCACCTTGAAATGTATACAGTGAAAATCAAAATGGGGTTAGGGGTTGATGAAGGGAGAGCGAGATGGAGGGAGCGAGAAGGAGAAAGAAACAGTGTCAGAAAAGAGAGGGATCGGAGGCCATCAAATAGGGATCGCCAGTCGCCTCACACATTTTAATGAGCTCACTGCAGCCCAAGAGAAGAACATTTTGTGTGTGTGCGTGTGTGCGTGCGTGTGTGTAACTGTGTGCTTGGGACAGATTAAAATGAACACGACTCTTTGGTCTACTCTATATTAATTCCTACATACATGGAATAAAACTCAAAACAAACAGTCCACATTTTCAGCTAGCTGCAGCCACAGCTGTTTAAACACACACACACACTTGGGTGCTAATAGCTAACAAGCACACACTTGAGTTCACATGGCCTTGTCATGTCAACACTCTGGATTAAGGGAGGGAACCCCTGAACTACCCCTTTATCATCCCTCACAGGCCACCTCTCTCACTTTCTCTTTGTTGCTTATCCCTCCATCGTACTCTGCTTTCTTTCCTCTCTGCCTTACATACTTTGGTCCTACTGTCTGCCACCCTGCCGTTCGTAGAATCGTGTGTGTGTGTGTGTTTGTTTCTATATCCAAATTGACATTTGACATTGACAGCACCATGGGGACTGTGTCTCCGTGGGGATCAAAATCACAGTCCTCCCAGGCAAATCTACAGCAATCAATAGGAAATAGCATAGTAAGATGCCTCACATTATTTCTCTGAATATCTTTGAAAGTCCTCTGGTGGGTGTCATTTTCCTGACACTGTGTGGCAAGTGTGTAAGAGTGAGCCCTTCTTTGAGGCTACAAATACAAATATTGTTTGCTTAATTTAAATATATTTTGAAAAATATATGCGTATGTATATTTCATGGGTGTAACATACAATTTATTAATAGCTTCTCATATGAGATTTGTGTAAATTATATCACTGTAAACAAGTGTGTTCAATTGGGGGTTACGCTTTGCGAATGTGTGAGACAATGCGTTTCGCTCATATCATTTTCTCCTTCTGGCGGCAAGAGACATTGACCGTATGAGGAAGTCCTAAATAAGGTAAATAGTTTTTAGCAGACTGTTTTTATACACAATGTTACATTTTGTGGTCTATTCCCACATAGTATTACATTTAATCAGTGTTGTGCTAGTGACTGGAAGTTTGTATTTAGTTACAGTTACTCTTATGTCTCACAAAGTTACTTTACCAATTACTCCCTTAAAAAGGTAATCCGTTATAACGTTAATAACTTCTGCATTTCCCAATTTACTCCAACTCAGAACTTTAGGCTTTATTTTTATCCCACACTGCTAACTTGTGATTGTTCTGTGGTACTTTCTATTAGCCAATATGCCCCAATTTATACATATATTTTAAAACAGCAACACAAATAATAATCTAATAAACCATGAATTGTTTACTAAGCAACTGAATAAACCACACAAACAAAAAACTAAATATTTGTTCAACTTATTTATTCTAGTCTCAAATGGCTAACCAGCGAACAAGTGTATCATCACAGCCTCGGCTATCAAGCGAAAGGTAACCAAGCGCACATGTGCAGCAATGAACAGCAATGTGCACACTCACATGCTGAAAAACGCATGTGTGAAACCAACTCACATTGGACAAGTCATTCCTCCACCTTTGCTTTCTCCCCTCTTCTCCTTCACTCCATCCCCCTCTCAATTTCCATTCCTCTACTAGCCCCTCAGTCTCTCTCTTTCTCTCTTTTAACTCTTCCCTTCTGTCTCCATTTCTCTCCCCCTCAGTTGCTCTCTCTCTCTCCCTTACTCTATGTCCCCCTCTGTCTCCCTCTCTCTCTCGCTTTGGTTCTCCGTTCATCTGGTGTAGCTTTCCCACAGCATATCAATGAGTCTATTTAAGCGCTGTGCCCAGTAATGATAGCCTAATAACCCCACTTCCTCTCTCTCTCTCTCTCTCTCTCTCTTCCTGTTTTCTCCTCCCTCGCGTCATCTATCTTCTATGCTCTCCCTCCCTCTCTTGTTCCCTTCATTTTAAGTCTGGTATTCTCCCTCTTTCTCTCGTTCTGATTCAATCGCTCTCTCTCTTGCCCTGTGGTCTTTCCACCAGTTGTCGCCATGGCAACGGAGAGATGTAATCTGCAGGGGGATTCGTCAGCCCCTTTTTTTGCCGCCATGCTGCACTACTCGCGCGTGTACACACACACACACACAAAAGATTCAAACGCAAAACACAATGTTTTTTTTTTCATTAACACAT
Source organism: Galaxias brevipinnis (assembly GCA_036023535.2). Classification (NCBI taxonomy): domain Eukaryota; kingdom Metazoa; phylum Chordata; class Actinopteri; order Galaxiiformes; family Galaxiidae; genus Galaxias; species Galaxias brevipinnis. Next base: position 11,688 of record JAVQIZ010217609.1, on the reverse strand, counting down.
TGTGATTTTTTTATGACTTGGTAGGTTTAGAGAGAGGGGATAGGAAACACTGGGACGCGGGGACAGGGAGACCAGGGGGCAGAGACAGGGAAGAACGTAGATATTCGATGTGTGGGTGTATTTTAGTGTGGTGGGTGTGTGTGTTTTTATTCCAGTCCATCTCCAGTGTATTGCTGGAGGAAACATAGGGTTTTAATAGATCTGTTTGATAGCACAGCTTGGAAAACACACACAATTACAGCGAAAATACCAACTGGGAGAAACAAAGAGAGAGAGTGAGTGTGATAGATAGATAGATAGATAGAAAGAGAGAGAACATACACTTACTGGCTGTCACACCCATATGCTCAGCTACAGTGACCCCTAACTTTAAATCTAACTGGACACACACACAGTGCCTGAGGGTAAGGCCTTTCACAATGAGAAAAATCATTCAACCAAGAGGCTAGGACACACACAAGGACACACACTGAATCACACATGCAGATGCACAAACCCAAAAATGTTAAAAACGGATTGCTAACTAGCTTGTTAAATAGCTTAGTGCATAACTACTGTTGCTGTCTGCCTGTCTGCCTAGCTGTCTGTTATCGTTGCTGTCTGAAACTGGGAGGAAGATGAGAAAGAGCAAGTCGTGACGGTGCATTCTTAGCGGAGCCGCGCCATGTCAGGTGAGAAACTGTGGTTGCCACGGTTACAGACATCTGCGGCAACCGCAGGCGAACGCCCCCCACACGCCGGGCATTTCCATGACGACAGGAGAACAGCTAGCAAGAGAGGGAGAGAGTCTGGGTTTAAAGGATGCGAGTCATGCAACATGACACGCACAACGGACCGACAGGTAACACACAGTTAAGACATGACGAGGACGGAAAGACGGACACAAAGGAACTGGGAAAAGCAGGAAAGAAAAAAACGGATATGGGGATAGAGACGGGGCGAGAGAGAGAGAGAGAGACAGATACACAGGGTCAGAGAAAGATAGACAGTGTGAGAGAAAGAGAAACAGAGATAGACAGAGAGACCTAGATAGAAAGAGAGAAAGATAAACAGAAAGAGACATTGGGAGATAAAAAAAAAAGTAGGAAGGTAGACAAAGGGATGTCAGACTAAAGTAGCAGCAGCCAGATAAAACAGAATTATTCACGCTCCTGGATTCTAGCTCGGCGGGGTGCCGCACTCCCGACTGTCGGCAAGCCAATCGGCAACCAGGGCTGACTGCACTCCAGCCCATCGGCAGACAGCACTCTGTAAGCGCTGCGTACACAGTGGTTTTGTTGAGGACTCGACGCGGAAACAGAACAGGAGCGACGGGGAGGTTAGCTGTTTGCGGCTAATGTTGAGTGGGAAACTGAACAATGAACAGGGTTGACAGTCGACAACGGTTAGCTTCATAACTTCTTTATATAATGTGTAAGGTCCATTTAGGTTAGGTTGACTGGATGTTTGCGATGTAAAACATAGGACACACTTTCTCAGGCACAAACACACGTTACTTTATTTTTTTGCCTGCAGATCAAGGAGGCATTGGCTTTCAGCGGTGTATCTTGTGATCTATTTGTGGTTTCAACGTGACAAAGACGGTGACTGAAGTAGGTCTGGCAAAATCCGACGGTCCGATGCCGTGATCGACCAATAGAAGTGGAGACTGGGGACGGAACCAGGATGTATTCAAAACACATTTTCTCAGGGATCTGATAGAACGTGGAACTTTTTATTCCAGAAGCCCACTCTTCACTTGGTTGGTTGTGCTCGCTCAATGAAATAACTTCCACACGGCTTTCAAATGAAAACGTAAACTTATTACAGTTATTATTATACACAGTTAGGAAAAAAAGAAAAAAAAATTATGGAAAAATAAGACAAATAAAACTTTTAAAATCTCCAGTGAGCACAGTTTTCAAAATAAAAGACTCTTTGGGAGAGTGCTGACATTGACAGCTGACAGGCTGGGCAAAAGGTCAAGACTGAGAGGTCATCAATGGGAGAGTGACACACACACACACACCATCTCCATCTTCTCACTGCTGCAATCCCTGACATTTGACCCCCAGGGTGAGGCGGGAGTCATAAAGAGGAGCACATCCTGTCAACAGACATCTCCCTGTCCTTCGCTACTGTCGTCATGGTGACCGGGGGATGGATATCGACTGTATTTGTGTGGAGCAGGAAATTACATTGGATTGGACAAGAACAAGGTGATCTGAAAACCACTGCAGTCAGAATTCAGTGACAAGGTGAAAACTGGTATGAAAAATAGATCCAGGAAGTATTGCCCTATTCCAACCATTTAATAGACCAATAAAGATTAAAATAACTCCAAATAAGGAGCAATGCAAATACGGGAAGTGACACCAGCAGGACTACGGAGATCGACAGTACATTATGTCCTGTTTTGTAGCCTGGTGTTTAATATAGCATGTTCGTCGCTCTTCTCTAGGTGATGAGGTCAGGGATGCACTTATCTTATTTACCTGGCTTGTGGTTTTTTCTATCTTCTCCTGTTGAGAGCATTATGTTTTGTAAGTGGCTTTGGATAAAAGCATCTGCTAAGGGATTGTAATGTCATGTAATTTTTGGACAGCTTCTTCGCGTCACCTTGTTGATGCGTCGTGGACTCTTGGGCAGTTGGTCAACCAGACAAGAGTAGTTCACGTAGAATGGGAGGAGGCACACCGTCCCAGGGTCACAAGGTCATGGGGTTGCTTCTCTCTTTCGCCGCGTTATTCTTTTCTTTCCCATTCCCTTCTGTCTGTCTCTCCCAATCTATCCCCTGAAGCAGTCGTTCCCATGGAAACCGCCTCGGTAACAGCCGTGACATCGAAGAGCTAGACATTACATTGACGGGCCGACATCACATTGGTGCACTCCCCTGTCACTGTGTGGGGGTTTAGCCAATCAGCAGGCCAGACAGTGGGAGGTGGTGTTGTCAGATCGGCCCTGGGAACGCGGACACATTCCCTAGGTACGATTACACGTCTCTCCTCACACACACACACACACACACACACACACACATAACACACACACAAAGCGCTCTCCCTAGGGGTGCAAGCATGGCTAAACTTCAGGCCTCCAGTGTGTATTTAGGCTAAAAGGCAGCTCTTGGCAGGGAACGGTAACTGATGCTAAAAATACCACAGCCCTCAGTGGAGCTGGACCAGACGTCATTCTCACTAGGAGAGAGAGAGAGAGAGAGAGAGAGAGAGAGAGAGAGAGAGAGAGAGAGAGAGAGAGAGAGAGAGAGAGAGAGGAAGAGAGAGGTGCTGGTGTCAGCGCAATGATAAATGGAGGCCTGCCAAGTCTCTCTGTTTGAGCATCGCTGATGGCCATAACATATCCAGGCCCTAGACTGTGTACGCAACCTGTTGCCCCCTGTGTAGACTCCCGCTCTGGAGCCAGCGTTGGTAATAGCCGTAGTGGACTGTGTGTTGGATGTCCAGCTGTTACGGGCTCCCCCTGCCTTGACAAGATGCCTCCTCTTAGTGCTGTTTCTAAAACACCAAGTCCAATTATGCGACGGATGTTCTCGCCCAAACCTCTGTCTGTGTTTGTTTTCTCTTATACTCCTGGGCGTTCATTTATTGAATAATGAATGGCCATGCATTAACACACACACACACACACACACACACACACACACACACAAAACAGCACCTCTGTTTGTATTATTTTATAAGAATGGAAAGAAAAATACTTTGTCACTAAGCTACTTATCTTCCACTCTGTCTTTCATAGTGTCCCCTCACCATCTTCCTCTGCTCTTTCTTGTGTCACTCCATCCTCATTCTTCTTTTTCTTTCTCTTTTTTTTCCTCTCCCTCTTCTATCTCTCTCTCTCAATACCACATTGTTGTCGGTTAGCCTTTGTCTCTTTGTGTTTCTATATGCATACACATAATTACGGAGACATAACTCGATGTAAATATCTCTCTTTTTATCCTTCCTAAATCTTCCACCTCCCTGGGTGTATCTCTCCCTCTCTTTCCCTCAGGGAGAAGATGCCATTCCATCACGTGACCGCAGGTCTGCTCTACAAGGGGAACTACCTGAGTAGCTCTCTGTCTGACAGCGACAGTGATCAGCTGGCCAGCATCTCAGTGGAAGAACTCGATGGTAAGACGCCGCCCCACATCATAATGCAATATGGGCCGAGGAAAAGATGTTCTGAGAACATGGACGCACGACACATGAAATGCTAAACAAAAACATGCCGTTGTCTCGTAGGCACACAACGGCTAAGTGTACTGGCTCCTGTCAAATGTTGGAAATTTGTGATCTTGATATAGTAGACAACCGTTATTAGCATAAATATAAGTTTAACAAAATGGTGTCTCACAACAACCACCACGACTGCAAAGAGGCGAATAAAGTGGTGTTAAAACATATTCTCAGCAGCTGTGTCCTTAGCTATCAAGTTACCATGGCGTCTCCAAAAGCACAGTCATCGATTATCTTATAAACCTGAAGCGTCCACTGGCTGTCTTGTTTTTGACATTGATTATCAGTACTGTGGCTATGGACGTGTTTACAAAGCTTCTCTTTGTCCCGCCTCTTAAAGTAATCACCCCCCCTGCTCCCTCCCTCTTACCCTGCTTGTGAAGCACAACTTTGATCGATATAGTCGGCCGGAGTCAGCAACTTTAGGCTCATAGATGGGCAGGGGAACTGGGCGCACCCCAAAATATGAATACAATGATGCCCCGCATCAGGGCGCCACGCTGCAAATTGCCTGGAGTGTGCACTCAGATAGCCAGGCACTCTTTCAAGAGTTTATTTTTGGTAATTCAATATGTCTAGATGTGGTTATTGGAAGCGCTTGCGTTTCTCGTATGATTTTGCAGAGAGGGTACGGGTTAATGCAGTTGTTGTTGTCGTCAAAGTATCATTTATTATTTACTACTTGTGTAATAAAGAATAGGTTTTCAAAAAATATGTTTGGATAAAGCAACAAGGGAGTGTTCTCAGGCCTGCTCCGTGGCGTAGGCGAAATAGGCAGCCTCTTGGGGCGCCAAAATAGCCTCAGGGGTGCCGTGCAGCCAGGCCCTGGGGATAGTGGTGGCCTTGTGGGTGGTACTGCTACCTGGTGACCAAAAGGTCATGAGTTCAAGCCCACCTGGGAATACCACCTCTAGTGGGTTCTTGAGCAAGGCACTTAACCCTAAGGCGCTCCAGGGGGACTGCCACTGAAATTTCAATTAAAGTCGCTTTGGATAAAAGTGTCTGCTAAATGACTGTACTGCAAGTTTCAGTGACACCTGATAGCTTCTTTCATAGGAAATCCATTAATTGGTTAACCAATCTTCCCAAAATAAAAACAGGCTTTCACTCCTAATTTGTAAACAGTTGAAGCATATTTTTGAACATAGCCAACATTAATTGTAATTACGCCTGTTACACAATTTCACGCCTGAGTGATTATTTAGTCATTAATGGGCTTATATCAATGTGATGTCAGGTTAGCTATTTAATGTCATAGTCAAGGGTCAACCATCATTTGCATATTCTCAGACCCACGAGACACACCAATAAACAGAACAGAAGCAGGATGAGAGACAGCCTGAATAGAAGCAGTATCTGGGCTTTTTGCTACTCTGAAAACGAGACTAGTGCCTAATCACTGTCACTTGAGTAAATTGATGTGTATGAGAACCAATCAGAAGTGTCATTACAGTTTGGTTGATACAATTAGAAACAAATCTATATTACTAAATGAGAGCCAAATTAACTGGCTCTTTTTGATGGGGCCGGACCTGCCTTCAGGAGTAGGCTACAATCACTATTCAGTGTCAAGTGTTTATTAATTCGACCTCTGAGGTGTGTTTCTCAGTCCTCATGATCTATAGATCATTCAAACTATCGTACAGAGCCCTCACTTTTGCCCAGTCAGCATTTTGATCGTGCAAACCTTACTGATGTAACTGTTGTTTGCTCAAGGCTATTATCTTAGCGCTAACAATTAAGCTGTCAAACTGCCAACAGCTGAGAGCCATTGAACTATTACCTCTCCTACTCATCGAAAGTGGAGGTCGTTACACGTTTCCTCTCATGTCTAGGTTTTTTTGTCACAGGAGGAAACAATCTGTTAAACCAGACTAAATACATCATTTTTTCCCAGTTCAACCTCAATCAATGGCTGAAACAATTTAGCAAATGTAAAGTTAATAACATAGTGGCAGCAGGCATTAGAGAGTGTTGTGATTGAACTGTTGTTGGCATGCAAACAGTGGCAATGGTATGCAGAGCACACAATACAGATTAGCAAGCACAATCCCTTCCAAACTACTTAGGGATTAAGTGGTCTTTGCTTTGTCTAATTGCAATTTTGCCGCTGGTTCAATGATGTGCCTATACATATTTACATATTGCTACATGCATTGCATTCACGAATAATATATAGTATTACACTATTAATAATTCAAAACTGTAAATACACAAATTAGTAACTAATACGTAATACATTATATTGCATCTTAATCTTGCCCTTAATAATGGTGGTTACCTCTACGAGATGCACAGGGAAGTTGGCGGAGCAGCTAAGAGTTTCTGGAGCTTCATCATCCCAAAAGCAAGATCATCCCAGACTGGAAAAGGTTACGAGACAATTCCTAATGCTCTGATACTCTCAAATGTATACCATCCAGACGCTTCTAAAGAACCTTAACATCAGACCCAGGCATCTGCAGGGCAACTCTCACCTCAGCTCAAGTCAAACTGTTTGACTATCAGAGCAACCATTGCTTACAAAACCAAAAAACTGATTTATTTGTCATGTTTGCGCAAATAAGCACCTGAAGGACCTTCAAAAGTTCGGGAACAATGTTCTATGTATAAGCAGTCAAAATTTTAAAATGTTGATGAGCAATATATTCTGTGTGGCATAACTTTTATTAAAGCATAAATGAATTACATTGAATTAAAGTTAATTCATTAAGCGTTTACATTCTGAGTCCTTTGCTTTGCTCAGGGTTCCTTTAATCTACATCCATATTGGATATTTATTATTATTATTATTATTATTATTATTATTATTTATTTTATTTAGGGTATTCAGGGTTAACTGACTGAGACCAGGTCTCTTTTCCAGCAGTGCCCTGTTTAAAGGCAGAATATATAAATTACTACAATAAAAAATAAATAAAAAATAAGCAAAAATAAATGAAAATGTTTACAATACAATATTTGCAATACAGCGCAATATTTAAGTTTCAACAAAAACAAGAACACTCTTCAGCTCCCAAATCCTCCAATAAAAGTTGAAATTGTTCAACAGTAACAAACTGCTCTAATTTCAATCCTGTTGAATCTTGTTCCATTTATTAACTAATGGATGTGAGTTGTGACTGGGTCAGTGTGGTGTGAGTGTGAATGTGACAGAAACTAACCGAGACATCAGTTATGGAAAGACAGTCCAAATATATCGATTTGTAGAGTACGTGTCTTAGGACCAAAACATCCAAAAGATTTGCATCGGGTTTTCCGCACCTGCTGCTGCTGTCCTTCTGTACACAGGTCCTTTTGTGTCCTGGTGTAGACTTGGTTATACGGGCTGTTAGGTTTCGAAGTTGGCAGGCAGTGGTGGTCCTGGCGGGCGGGGGCTAGGTTTGCATGCGCCCCCCGAGGTAAGCTTTGATGGATGGTGGCTGTGCCCGTAACAGCGGGAGCCATATGAATTTAGAAGTATGGCTGGGCCGCTGTTGTTCCGTTCAGACGGGCTCCAGACACCAGGAAGTACTCCACAAAGGCCTGAGTCACTCAGCCAGCCGCCTGATGGAGATATTCATGAGACCCTCACTTTCATGTACTAAAATAAATCCCTGTGCCTTTGATGGGCCTGTTTTTCTGTTTGTTCAGTGTTGCTGTGTATGTGTGTGTGTGTGTGTATGTGTGTGTGTGTGTGTGTGTGTGTGTGTGTGTGTGTGTGGGTGGGTGTCTGCCTGTGGATGCGAGGCGTGCTTTGCGCTGACAAACGAGCGTCTCTAAAACGTCGGGTCATGAATGATAATGGCTCTGTTGTTTGATGCCGAGCAGATGCTTTGTTGGAAGCCGAAGCAGCTGGTAAATGGTGTTAAGAGGAAGATGCAATGTGAAACCCTGCAACATCTGGGCGCCCAACCTGTCAAAACGCCTGTTCCCATTTGATGTGCTGATCTGAATAGAGAGTAGAAAAAAAGAGTTTACACTTTATCGTGCGTGCAGCTTAGTGTCAGTGTGTCAATATTATTCATTCCCCGGACTGGTTCTGAAAGGAGGTAGGGACTTTCCAGATGATTGACAGGGGACTGACGTTTGATTGGTCGTGGCAGGGTGCTTTTGACCTTCACCTACTTCCTCATCGCATTGTTTACCCTGGGTCTGTGATCGTTGACCTGTACCTTTTTGTTTTATCAACTGAATGTAGTTGCAGTTTTTTTCCGATTGCTTACACACTAAAAGTGACAGCTCAGACAAAAGTGTCAAAACTTTAACTTATGTAACCATACCTTAAACCAAGGCAGCAATACTACAAACACAAAAGTAGGCCTACACATTTATCAGCTTTGCACTTTGTTTGCAATTCCGCAAACACACATTGCAAAACACTCCACACGTATTAGAATTAGAAAAACAAATATCGACTTGTAGGATTCACACACATAATGGTTGTCTCCAAGAATGCCTAGTAATATGAAAGTACATGAGAGAAAGGAGATGGTGTGCACTTTGGAGGAGTGGAAAAGCCACTGGACCATATTTCCCTAGTGCCTGTGAGTTTAAAACATGGTACACTGGTCCCCAGTCTCAGAGAGTACGCCATGCTCTGCAGTGTGCATGAGCCTGCCCTACCATCATAGTGTTCTTCTTTGGAGATCTGACATTCCACCTCTATTTTAAAACACCTCGGTTCTATTTCTCTCTGCCTCTTTGTCTTTCTCTCTCTGCTTGTCTCTCTCTGGCTCTTTCTATCTCTGCTCATCTCTCTTTGGCTCTCTCTCTCTCTCTCTCTCTCTCTCTCTCTGCCTGTCTCTCTGGCTCTTTCTATCTCTGCTCGTCTCTCTCTATCTCTCTCTCTCTCTCTCTGTCTCTCTCTCGTTCTCTCTGCCTCTTTCTTTCTGCCTACCATAAGTCCATGCCTCTCAGTGGACATGCTTATGAAATATGCATTTTTTGTGAAAGCCTGCAGGAGCCTGCAGACTTCTCAGAAGGGAGTCTGATGGATTATCTTATACACTGGCTCAAGCTGGTGGCACTCTGCACCGTACACGCTACCCAGCGTTTGAGCTATGACTTTGCATATGGAAATACGTATGGAAATAGATTGTTGTATTGCAAGATCATCCTTTTCCTGTCTTCATTACTGTCCACACTTAGAGAGGAAGCCCCTCTGCCCCTCGATCTTCCTGAAAGTGCATTATGACTGTGGCTACTCTTTCTCTAAGACCCCCCTTTCCTTATATAGAACTATTCCGAGGAAATACAAATTAGGCAAGTGGAGAAAGAGGAGCAAATAAATGGGATGAAGGAGAAAACGGGGGGAGGGAGGGAGGGAGGGAGGGAGAGGAGCCGCGCGGACAAGGGACGTGACAGCAGGTGGAGATGAAGAAAAGAAAAAGAGAAGAGGAGGGTGTTGACTGGAGCCAGTGGAGTGAGACCAGTCCTCCCAAACACAGCCCCGAGCGGGGTCAAAGAGAGAGAGGGAGGGGGCGGGGGGGTTAATTAGCGAAAGGGGGGAATTATAAAGTGAGCGAGGGAGGAGTGTGATGATGATGATGATGATGATGGATGAGGGGGCGGGCGAAATGTCGAGACGTGGAAGAAAAATAACGACCGGCTGCTATTAATAACCAAGAAAAACAAAAAACAAAACAAAAATGAAGTGGAGGAAAGAAAACAAATGACAGTGTTGTTGACGCGAAAAAGAAAAAGGTTTCAGGATTCAAGACGCTGAGACGAACGAATTCAAGCCAGCGTGTTGTGTGGCCTGTTGTCGCAGCAGTGACTGTTAGTAATGAGCGTTTTCGACAGTCGAAAGTGGAGAGGGGCCGCAGATACACAAAGAGAGAGAACGAGAGATATATAGAAGCCCCCTGTGATTGTAAACTGAGGGGGAACGCTGACCTAGTGTTTAGAAATAGGAAACATTGTAGTTCTTGTTGTCAAAAGGGTTACGATGTCTAGGTAAGCGCCCAGGGTTCTGGGGATTATCACTCTTGTATACATGAGTCCACCTTGTATCATGCTTGTATACATGAGAGACTGAGTGGAATGCAGGACCACAAGAGAAGGACACACCTCTGTAAGTCTATAAGAGAGAGAGCTGGTAACTAATACGACATCAGCTCGTTGGAACAGAATCTTAAATTCCGTGTGGGGTGATCCTTTTGCTATTGTGCCGTTCTAAATAAAACGTTTGTATTTAACTGTTATTTCCTGATCTCCTCATGTTTATTATTAGAATTTCCATAACAATCCTCTCATCATTACTCTCTCTCTCACTCACTCTCTCTCTTTCTCTCTCTCGCTCCCTCTCTCTTTCTCTCTCTCTCTCTCTCTCACTCACTCACTCTCTCTCTCTCTTTGGGACGCTGGTCAAAATGGCGAGTCGAAATGAGTCGTGTGCCTGTTTGCCTTGGCAGAGATCCGGGAAGCGTTCAGGGTGCTGGATCGCGATGGCAACGGGTTCATTTCCAAGCAGGAGCTGGGCATGGCCATGCGCTCCCTCGGTTACATGCCCAGCGAAGTGGAGCTGGCCATCATCATGCAGAGACTAGACATGGACGGTGAGTCATGTGCCACACACACACACACACACACACACACACACACACGCACACACGCACGACTCAGGCCAAGATGTTACGCTCCTTGCATGTGCGCAATCCCGCATACACACACACACACACACACACACACACACACACATACCCAGACAACACACTCAATGTGCCCACAAAGACACGGGCCGATATGTGGCTTGTTGTATGTGTGCGCACGAACACACATTCACACACACACAAACATGCACCCACACTCAGACACACACACACACATACACTCACACACAAACATACACTCACACATACACACAACCTGTACCCACACTCACACATACACACAAACATACACCCACACAGACACACAAACGTACACTCACACATACACACAAACATGTACACACACAAACGTACACAGACAAACATGTACACACACAAACATACACCCACACAGACACACAAACATATACTCTCACATACACACAAACATGTACACACACAAACATACACTCACACAAACATGTACACACACAAACATGTACACACACAAACATACACTCACACAGACACACAAACATGTACACACACAAACATCCACTCACACAGACACACAAACATGTACACACACACACAAACATCCACTCACACAGACACACAAACATGTACACACACACACACAAACATCCACTCACACAGACACACAAACATGTACCCACACTCACACAGACGCACAAACATGTACACAGACACACAAACATGTACCCACACTCACACAGACACACAAACATGTACACAGACACACAAACATGTACCCACACTCACAGACACACAAACATGTACACAGACACACAAACATGTACCCACACTCACACAGACACACAAACATGTACACAGACACACAAACATGTACCCACACTCACACAGACACACAAACA
>JAVQIZ010217606.1:0-18574 GCA_036023535.2 Galaxias brevipinnis | reverse complement strand
TGTTGGGGCTAAACATTTTCCATAAAGGTAAATTCAAACTCACTCAATCAGGCTAATTCAAGACGGATTGAAGTAGTCAAAATAATCGCGCGTGCACGCTATTCTTCAGCAGCCGGAGACCAACCTTCAGTGTGGTCACTTCCCTCATTGACAGTTATACGAACATGTGATAAGAATGAAGCCGTGCGCTCATCTGCCCGGCTCATATGCCTTCTTCTGTGCGTACGCAACGTTTACAAATGAGACCCCCTGTTAGTTTCCAAGCATAAATTGCCATAGTAACTGAGCTTGAGCTATTTTAAAGTTGATTTATGGAAAGTCAGACTAACCGAAAGAAGCCTTGCTATTTGGTAAACTCGCTTTATGGAACAGGCCTCAGCTCTCTTTTCCAGCAGTGCCTTGTTTAATAGCAGAATAAATCAATTACAAAATAAACAAAATAAATTGTTACAATATAACAATACAATACAATATTTAAGTTTCAATCAAAACAAGAACTCCCCAGTCCTCCAATAAAAGTTTAAATTGTTCAACAGAAACAATGTGCTCTAATTTCAATTCCTGTTCAATATTGTTTATCCGAGGTAAAACATTTAAAACAAGCTCTGTTTTCACTTTGGGGCTTTCAAGGGCGATATAGTCCTGAGCATGCCATAGAGCATAATCTATGACTCTATGACCACTGGATTTGTGTTTTAAAAGGGAAGTATGGTAAAAAGGTAACTTGCCCAGCAATGCCTTGTTGACGAAAAAGATAATGTTTTTCTTTCCTTTCTCTAAGAGAAGACCATCCTACTTTTTATACAGTGTACAATGATTCATTCTAAAACTACCTCCAGTAACAAAAGGCAAAGCAGTTGTGTAAACTGCATTAAGGGACTTTATCCTGTTTAGTAATAAACATTTGTGTTGTGCTGTTTCAACATTGTTTGCTGAAAGTTTTCTGTAAATAAGAATAAAACAAAATTTTATCTAGACATGGTAATTTGAAGCTATTTGCCAAACAGCTATTACACTTTCTTATTAATCAAGTAGCAAATTAGCAACAATTTAAGGCACACCTATAGCAGCACCAGTTCTACAGATATCAATGCTGTGCTCGGAATCGCATACTATGCGTCCTTAACTTACTAAATATGACGGGGAAATTAGTTCATATTTAGTAACTTACATATGCATAGTAGGCGATTCCGGAGACAGCGCTAGTCATCATGATGTCAGAAGTAATATATTCATGTGACATTTATAAATCAACTAAATCTGAAACCTTAATTATATAATCTCATTTGCCTGACACCTGCTTTGGAGACTGTCCAAAGAACTAGCTGAAAGACTTATAGCCAAACGTATTAGCCCTATCAACGATTGGCACATGGAATTGGAACAGGCCACAGTTACGTCTACATGTCAGACAGCCAACCCCCACAGAGACCTCAGCTTAACATGCTTTTTTTTTTTCTTGTGTGCAGATTTTCTTCTTTGTTTTCATAGTCCACAATTCAGTCCATCTGTCTTTCCAGAGATCCGGCTTGATGGTTGTTGACGGTACATGGTGGTGGAATCACATGATTTCAGGTATTTCATTTGTGTGTGTGTGTGTGTGTGTGTGTGTGTGTGTGATGTGTTTGTGTGTGTGTGTGTGTGTGTGTGTGTGTTCTTATTTTTATTTTCTACTGTGATTGGAACAATGTTTAGACTACAGCGGATACATGTGTGTGTGTGGGTGGGTGTGGGTGTGCGCTGGTGGTGCATGCAGTATATCTGTGTGTTGTTTGACAGAGGGAGTTGCCCTAGTGACAGGGGCGGGAGAGGTGAGGCTCTGCTGGCAGCCAGTGATGGACGTGTATCAGGGTGGATTAGTGAGTAAAGGTAAGCGCTGTCTAGGCCGATTTCCATCTCTCTCCCTCACGGTTACACAGAACGGCCCGACTTAAACCACTGCCGTCTCATCACATCACATCTCTCGGAAAAACGGACTCTTGTCTCATGACTGTGTAGTATTTGTGTGAGTGTTGTTTTGGTGTGTGTGTGTTTGTGTGTGTTTGTTTGTGTGTGTGTGTGTGTGGGTGTGTGTATATGTGTGTTTGATTCTGGTCTCTCTCCGTGCAATGCCATTTCTCCCTCGGGAGGCAGAACGATTCGATGGGCTATCGCTACTTTACTGGTACGTATTCTGTCTTCTCCTTTCTTCCTTCACTTAATCCCCTTTTTAATCTTAATCTTCCACCTCTCTCTATGTTGAAAAGTGCCAGTAGGGATTCAGTGTGACTGTCTATTGCCTGACCTCTGCTGTTGTGTTGGAGACAGGGGATGAATGTGTGTTCCTGCACAGTGGAGTATTGTACTCGGGATAGAGTAGTCAGGTGTCTTACAGACACACTGCACATCCAAGAGCACGCTATGTATTTGGGTGCGCACTCTTGGATTTTTGTTTTGAGGTGTTTACTTTACTAGCCACCAAGGGAAAGGATATTGGATCTTTCCACATATAAGGTAGATGTGGTGATCAACAGGAGGCAGATTACTTAATTTTCTGACTTAGCGGCGTGCTCTAAACTCTATATCCGTGTGGAATTGGCATTTTGTTGAATGATTTTGTATCCTGTATTTATTTAAGATAGCTGAGAACGACCCTTTTGCGGAAAGACCTCAGGAGAACTATATTACAGGAAGAGCATACACACGCAGGCATGCCAAGTCATGTATGGTTGGTCACCAGAACATCTTAGCACGGACAGTCCAGGGGTTAAGTGTCTTGCTCGGTGACTTGAACTGTTTAGCAACTTTCCTGCAATTCTGTGGTTAACCTACACATTGACCTACATTTCAGTCACTAGCTCACTACTCTGGCCATATGGCCACAGCGGTCTAGTAACTAGTCAAAAAGGGTTGAAGAAAACTAAGAAATTCAGATTTATTGAGTGGATTTGAGGTTCCATGATGATGCCCATTTTTTCTGGCCTCCACTGCCCATTATAAATGTAGGTTACTTTAGTGGAGTAATTTGAGTACCAACACTATCACTTTAATGTCCCTTAGCTGAGCATGCATTTGTACTGCTTTGCCTACTCTTCCATAGCAGATTATAAGGGATTTGTTACCAAGCAATACCTCTGTTCAGGTGAAATGATTGATGGATTCTAAGTAGATTTGACTGCCAAAATGCGCAAGATTTACACAGTTTATTTTGAAGGATTTTAATACGCACCTGGAAATTGAATGATGAAACAAGACATGCAAACTGTTTTTCAGGTACTTGAAATGGCGATAAAAAGGTCCAAAGCTGACAGCAGAACAGGACCAAAGTTTTAACTCCTTATACATTTACTCAATACGAATGTCTGTTTAACTAACTAACCTATGTGTTCTTCAAAGATGTGTGGCCGTGGTCAATGGCCTACTTAGAGCCAAAGCCTTTGCCCTCTGCTTCTTCCGATCGGGAGGATTAAATCTGTACAGATCACTGTCCTACATGATTGCCACCAGATACTGTATATTCCAATACATCTGGCATCTGTATCAAAGTCAGGAAAAAGCTTTGTTCACCGAGATAAACAACGCTGTATGATGCTGAGGCTTATTCTGGCTCCATACAATGAGACACAGTACAAACAAAAACATAAATATAACGCCACGTCACGAGGCAGCGGCAGAGTAATGAAACGATCACGTAATAATGTTTGTACCATAACTCCTGCATAATAATGACATTTAGGCGTTATAACCTTATTTCAGCTTTGTGCGGCGAGGGTTTAGGAGGACATTATTGAGTCAGGAATTCTACGGGTGTATTCCTTTCATAACCATTGTTTTGTTTCATCCTAATTCTATTTGTGCTTTGCACATAATGTTCTGAATTAGGAAACACTATTTACTTTTATATTACTATCATATGGTGGTACTGGCTGAATCTCTGACAAAGATTAAACAGGACAGGCAGATCTGTCCATCAAAGTTTTGTCCCCCGGGCCCTTCTAAAGCTTTAACTCCCTCACACAATCCCCCATGCACAAACACTGGCTGCACACACGCACACACTCACAAAGACACACTCTCTCACGCACACACACTTTGCAACCACTCTTGCCTCTCCCGGATAGCAGCTTTTCTGTTTTAGCAGGCCACCACATTTTGAGAATTAAACATCTTTGTCCGTCTTAGGCATATCCTAACCTTTGACCAGACGCTGGTTTCCCTACTCCTCATTTCCACCCATCAGGCAAGACATTTTCTACACAATTTTTTTTTTGCATGATTACAGGATTTTTGCTTGATAGCATTTTTTTTAGAAGACATTTCCTTACTTAGATGTGGCAAGTTGCCGTAGGGTTCAACTGTAGTTCTAGATGACGTGACTAGTACGTGAGTGACTACAGACGGTATTAGCGTGGATGTGCCAGGTACACTGAGTCAATAGAAGTGAGCATGAGTCAAAAGCCACGAAAATCCCCCTATGATTTGATTATATTGACGGGGGCAGGAGAGGGTGAGGGTGGGGGTGGGGGGAATCAGCTGGTGAGACTAGAGAGCGGTTGATTTCCTTCTGTTCCTGAAGGGTGGGGAAAAAGGGCTTTGCTCTCCATGAAAACGGATCAAGGGAATGACTAAAATGCAGGTATTAAACAGAGTGGGAATGCTGAGAGAGGTTGTTGTTTTGTGTTTCCTCCAGGACCATCATGGGACCTCATGGCATCAACCGAGCCGTACAGAGGCTGGAGTTTTGCGACTGCCAGAAAGGATTGGGTCAGTCAACTACATATGTCGATTATTAGCACTGTCAGGAGTTTAGTCAATGACTGCTATGGTCAGCTACAGTCGATAGTTACAGTTTTTAATTAAAAGGTACCAACAACAAATCTACCTACTGTTCCAAACTGAATGTTTAACCAGTTACAAGCCAAGACCATCTATTTTAGTTTGTTCATATTTAATTTACAATTTATGATTATTTCAAGCTCTTGCTATTTTTGTTTTTTTTAATAACCTTTTTTTCGATTTCTGTCGCAGGGGTAAAAATTATTGGAGGCTACCGCGAAGTAACAGGAGAAGAGTTTGGCATCTTCATAAAGAGGGTTATCAGTGGCGGTTTGGCGGCTATGGATGGTACAACACTGTTTGTTTGGTTGACTGTCTTTGGAAGGAAAATGACCCCTCATTATCACTAAGAAGTCAATGCTCTGTTTGCCTATCCCTTACAACGGTCTCTGTGTATCTCCTCCCTCCTGATCTGATTCAGGGAGGCTTAAGCAAGGTGACCTCATCCTGGATGTCAACAATATCAGTTTGATGGGAGTGACCAACGAAAGGTAGGTTCACAGGTGTAAACACTCAGGGATGAGCTATAGGAGATTATCAGCCAACAGAGATAATGTATTTAAATTCATAA
This sequence comes from Galaxias brevipinnis, assembly GCA_036023535.2. NCBI lineage: Eukaryota > Metazoa > Chordata > Actinopteri > Galaxiiformes > Galaxiidae > Galaxias > Galaxias brevipinnis. The sequence continues at coordinate 13,188 of JAVQIZ010217606.1, read as the reverse complement.
CACAATGGTTTTGCTATTTTCGGGAAGCACTTTTCTGAATAAATCATGGTGGTGTTCTGTGTATATGATGTTTCCCATCTAATTGAAATGCATGATATCAGTGATGCATTGGCATAAGATGGTTATAAAATGTTTTATTATTTACTTGTTTACATATACACATTTAATTATTCAACAAAAATGTAATTCAACACATTAAATTATTCAACATACCACTTTGTAATTCCATAACACATAATACTAACTACAACGTAAGCTCACAAGACGTATGAATGAGCACAGGCAAGGTAAGCCATAACGTGCACTATCCGACCATGTCTGTTAAATGACACCATGTTAATCTCTGGTTCCTTACTCTCTGCTTTTTGAAGGGCGGTAGACATCCTGCGGTCAGCATCGTTCTCCAATCACATGTCCTTACTGATTGCTAGAGATGATGAATCCAGGTAACTATCAATAGATATGCTTTATAATCAACTTTAGAACATTAGGTTACTTGCTTTATTTTTATTTATTTTTTTTCGGGCTTTTTACTTTTATTTTCCAACCTTTTTATTACTATTTCATTTTAAACTTTCTTGCAAATAAAATAAGATGAAAGCCCCTTGACAGTGTTCTGTTAGTATAGTTGTATTGTTTTTAATAAGCCTCAAACCATTGTGTTGCATGTTCTCCAATTAGGGACTATTAGGCCACCAGTCCTAATAACTTAAGACTGTTGCTTATGGTTGTCACTCCTGAATGGATAAGCAGGTTACAAGCTGAGTGGCCCGTTCATTTGCTTTTGATCAATCTAAAAATAGTGTTAATACAGTAATCACATTAAGGTCTTTGTGTTCAGTGCAGGGGGGCTGGCATGTGTCGCCTGTGGCGATCCCCTGGCTTTGTTGTGTTGCGTGTTAGCCACAGAGCCACACTCAGGACTAAACCCATTTAAGTGTTTTGTCCAACGTGAAGTTTCAGCCTCTGTTTGTTCAAGGTGCACTCAGCCAGTGTTGTTCATGACAACGAAAGGGCTGTCTCTTACTTGATGAAGTTGCCAAGTGCCAAACCAGCCTTCATCACCGCAGCCACGTCTGTGTCTCTGTCTGGATCGTCTGTTGTCATTAGGAACAATGTCCAGTGTAGCCGCAGGGAGTAAACAGACTTGGCACTCCTGCTGGCCCCTGTGCTTTTCTCCGTCAGCCACGTCACAGCCGGGGCCCGACAGACACGCGCTGTGACACAATAGGGACACGCCTGTCGGTCCGCCCGTCCTCTGGGTCCACTGTGCCCTGAGAAAGACCTACCACCACCCAGGGACTTCCAGTATGCAGAAGAAAAAAAAAACACACAGCTTGCAATCCGTTTTAGTGGTGGACAATTTTTGATAAACGTTTTTGATGACCACGGAAGGACTTGGGATTCCGATTACAATGAACTCAGAGCGATAATCTTCGTCAATAACTTGTTTTTGGAACAAATCGAATCCCCGACCCGTGTTCTGATTGGCGGTGGCTTGGACTACATGCTAAAACTAACCCGGACCTCCACAGAGCCACCACACCAGAACGCGTTGCTGGGCAGTATGGCCAGCGTGGCACGGTCGTGATGCAATCTAGGCCGTGGGCGCTCTCGTTAAAGAGATTTGGTCCGCTGTGGGCCACGCTAAGTCAAGTGTGATGCCGGCCAAAGGTTTAACGGTCAAACGGATCAAGGACGGAAAATAAAACTCACACGGTTTACGTGCCCCTTGACATCAAAAAGAACAAGTAAACCCAAATTGAAAAATGTCCCTCTACAATCTGTTATTTTACCAAAATATCTGCAATATGCTTTTCTATCCATTGACAAAATCCAAATATGAGTGGAGAAACACCTGTCTGAAGCAATGTAGAAGGTCCAAATGAGTCCTCTATTTGTTCCTGACCAGTAAAGACATGCCCCATCTGAGTGAAGCATTAGGACCAGGCTAGACGGCCATGGTGGTTAACATGACTCTCCAGTCATCCTAGGACATGAGTTAAGGACGGATTGCCCTTTACTCCTTCCCTTTGGATTTAAGACTGTACAGACACTATTTGCCTAAAGACTTAGATAGATTAGCTAGCTGGTCTAATTAAACACAGATCTTTCTGACCCGTGAAACTGGCTCGTAAACAACTTTTAGAGCAGACTTGGAACACTAGGCGTGTGTCTGTTTGTGTGTGCATGTGTGTGCGTGTGTGTGTGCACGCGTATGTGTCTATGTCTTGGCGGGGAAACTGCATCTTTGTCCATTGGAGGGAGACATATACCAGCTGTAGAAATTTGTCAGGTACCTGCTCAGTGAGCGAGGTTGAAATGTATGTGTTTGTGACTCTCTCTCTCTCTCTCTCTCTCTCTCTCTCTCTCTCTCTCTCTCTCTCTTTCTCTCTCTGTCTTCCAGAAGGGAGTTTATGGAGCTCATGGAGAGATATGGCTCCCAGAGCAGTGCACCTTCAGGACGCATCTCTCCCACTCAGACTTCTACTGGTAAATTGGATTTGATCTGCCGAGACAGGCGCCCTGATCTCACATAACCGCCGAGTCTGAATAGAAACACTTGTCGCTGATGCATGTTGAACCTATTTATCACCCAGCTGCCATGTGCCACCCACCTCAGACTTATGTCAGTCATTCAAACCGTTAAAATTGGGCGACAAAAAAACTCTTGTGACACCACGTAACAGACGTTTTGCATAACGTGAGCCGTGACACAAGGTGGAACATCCTACAAAAAAATTGGATATATCACCAATGGAAGGGGAAATTAAGTCATATCTTATGGCATCGATATGTTTCCGCTTGCATTATGTTACAATCAGACTGCATTTGGTGTACTTGCCTCACATATAATTTAATTAAGACTTTACCCAGTGCTGATAGTGTAAGTTGCAGCTTAAAGGTCAGCATTAATTCAGGATTAAAGTGGTGGCGGCTTTCTGGCTCGCTCTTTACGGCGACCAGAGGTAGACAAGAGAGTTGCCGGTTTGAGTGTCTGGCATTTTCCTATCCTCACACACCTAACTTTAACCTTAGCTGCTCCAGTGACCACTTTGGAGGTATAAGTGTGTCCCCTTTATTTCCCTAGACCGGCACTGGCAAATAGAAATAAGTTCCTCACTTCCTTAGCTCGAAATAATAACAACATTATTAGGTGAATTATTACTTGAATAAAGTTTCTGCGGGTAACCCCCACTCCTCCATTCTCTCCCTTTAGGCAAGCTGACCGACACGGCCTCCTCCTCTTCATCTTCCAGGTCCACCAGCCCCCAGCTCCTCAGTCCTAAGGAGGGGGGCACAGCTTCCACACAGGGACCCCCCTACACCCCCAGCCCCCCTTACACGACCTGCCCCTACACAGTCCATACACCCCCTCCCGTCTTCAAGTAAGCGCAGAGTATGACCAGTATTATTGACTGGGGATTAGTAATACCTATATGTTGTTTTGGGTGTGTATAGTCAGTGGTTTGCTGATCATATACAGTAAATACAGCCGTTGGAACACAGCCAACCTCAGTCTTGAGGCAGTGGATTAAGAGCAATGTGGTTTTTAGTCTGAGGGACAGGGGGAGCGAAAGACGCAGAGAGATTACTTAGGATTCAGGTTGAATGAAAACAGCATGGCTTTGTGTTTTGAATGGATCATGTTCAGACTGAGTCCGGATTCCTCATCTCTCATCGGATTGTTCTATCTCATCGGATTGTTCTCTCTCTCTCTCTCTCTCTCTCTCCCTCTCTCTTTCTCTCTCTCTCTCTCTCCCTCTCTCTCTCATCCTCTCCCTAGTGACAGCGTCATTCAGTTGATCTGCGTCTCCAAGGGAACCGGCTTGGGCCTTGTCATCAAAGGCGGAGCCAACCGCGCCGAGGGACCAATGGTGTTCATTCAGGAAATCGTGCCCGGAGGAGACAGCCAGAGGGTGACTGTCTGCATGTGTTTCCCTGTTGAAGCCACAGGTGGCGTCAGCTGGCTTCACTGTGCTGTGTCAGGCCTGTCAGACATTTGCAGTGGAGCGGTTTCTGGGAAATGTTGATTCGTTTTGGCACCCGCCTTTGTGTGAAATAAAATGACCGATTCGGTGTAGTGATATCATTTACCGTTGTATCGTCGTTTTAATTTATAAATACGTATTAAGGCGTCTGTCGAGGTAGCCATGTCTTTGTGGCTGTTTCATAGTACGTCAGCGTCTGCTGTCCACACGGTTTGAGTCTTCCAGTATTCACTGCGGATGTTGCTGTAAACCGTAATAGCATCCACTCCTCTTGCACGGCTCAATGCGGAACAGTATATGAGGGTTTCAGTTTATCCTGTTATTTTCTTGACCGTAAACTAATAATGCTCGAAACAGCATCCCAGACAATGACTCCTTCCTATGATCCCCCGTGTGCCCGTGCAGGACGGCAGACTGCAGGTGGGGGACCAGCTGGTGTCCATCAACAAGGAGTCCCTGATCGGGGTAACCTACGAGGAGGCCCGCACCATCCTCACACGCACCAAACTCAGGTGGGCTGGGGGGGCTCGCGTCCATACACACATTAAATATACCACACATCCCTGTCACGGCACAAAACCACCAGCCAAAGCAAATACCCTGATGACTGGAGGAGATGTTTAACAAATATATAGTACAATGCACTTCATGCATAAGATTGTATTGTTGTAATATAATTTTGTTCCTCATAGTAGATTCAGAGCAACATGTCAATTGCTCTCTTTATGCTTTTGTTGAGACCCCCAAATATTGCTTTGTGATGGGTGTGCAGACCGGACCCTACGGTGGAGGTGGCGTTCATCAGACGGCGGTCTTCCTCCAGCTCCAGCAGTGGCCCCCAGAGCCCCATCACCCTCCAGGGCTCAGCTAGTGTGCCCCAGACCAGGTCCCCTACCTCAAGCACGCTGCCTCCTCAACCTGCCCTGGTTCCCAAGATCATCTCCACTCCTAATCCGGTTAGCGAGACCCTGCCGTCTGTCAACCTCCACCAGGTGAGGCGTGGGAAGAGGGCCCTGCAGAGCACAAGAACTCACACACACACACACGCCAGGTACATTAACACACACGTGCGTTTACACCCATGATTTTAAGGTCCGGGTTGCTCCAGCGAGAACAGAACCGCTGTGTGTGTCCTCCTCTACTGAGAGTGCCGGCCACACAGAACCCAGAACTGGTGAGGATTTTGCGTGTGCTCGCTTATGTGTTTGTGTGTCTCCCGCTCTTTTTTCCCATCACTCTAACTCTAACACTCTCTCTCTCTCTCTCTCTCTCTCTCTCTCTCTCTCTCTCTCTCTCACTCTCTTCCCCTCTCCTTGCCACACTGTATTCCTCCCACCCTACAGCACCCCCGCCCACCGTTCTGTCAGGCTTTTACCCGGCTATCAATTGTTCTTATGTTCAGGTGGCAACACCTCACGCAGGATCATTATCATGTTCTCATAGCGAGGACTCACCTTTAAAAACGCCTACACAAATGGACTGGCTGTCAAAACAGACATTGAAACACACACACAAACAAATACCAGTCAAACGAGGGCTTGTTTGGGTGTGTGTGTGTGTGTGCTTGTGTGTTTGTGTGTGTATCTCCAACCCCCCCACCCCACACCCCATCATAAACTCTATCACGCAACGCTCAGTCCAGGCTCTATCTGTAATTACTTAAATGACGTGGTGCCGTCTTTGTGAATTATTATGTCTTGGAACACCTGTTTCGGTTAACATACGGTCACACTCAAATGCACGTACTTTGCTGCATTTTGACATAAAACTAGTTCTAAGTTCTGCCTTAAAGCTTTTCCCGTAGGCCTCCAGGTTTCAGACTCTAACTCTAACTAAATATCAAAACCTAAGGATGCTCTTCCCTAGAACATTGATATAAAATGTCACTTTTAAAAATTACTTACTGTTACTATTGATGTATTGTAGCACTAAGCAGCCACAGTGGCGACAGGGAGCCAGAACAAGATAGAGAGAGGTAAGGAGAGAGAGAGAGAGAGAGAGAGAGAGAGAGAAAAGAGCAGGATGAGAGGGGACAGATGGCGCGTGGTGCGCTGCCTGCTGGAGGGGAAGGGAGTGATGCGGGAGGAGGTCTGGCTGGGAGGCTCCGGTTTTGGACAGCGGAGGTATGGAGCGGCGCGTCCCGTCTGTCTGCCTTTCCGTGATATAAGCACCGAGGAACCCTGCTTACTGTCCAGGCTGCTCTTAGAGCCGCTGGTGCCACGCCCCAATCAATAGAACGGCCGATGCGGGATTCTGTTTAAAAGGACTCCAAGGCCATGCTTCCCTAGGAAGGGAGAGGAGAACTTAATTTGGTGTCTCGGCGTTTCTATGGAAGCTGACGTGGAAGGAGTTGGATGTGCACTGTGTTGCTTTGAGTCCTGTCTAACTCAGTCCCTCCTCTATCTGCTCCACCTAACATTGTTCTATCCGGTGTTTCCATTCCAACCCGGGTGGGTTGAGTAAGCCACCAGCTCGTCCTAATGACCCCGCAACAACAGTGTGATCCTAATCAGGTGACCTCACCTTTGACCTCAGTCGCCGCGCCCCTGCCACGCTCACTCCACCTGACTTTGAGACGGGACGTGTTTAAATTCTGCGTGGCCCCTCCCCTCTCCTTTCCCTAATGCATGTTGATGAGCACGTATGTTCGCGGTTTGCTGTGCCACTGGGTCCGCCTGCTGTTGATGCCGACGGGGTTAGAACCCTGTCCAAGGGGGTTACGTAACATTCGTTGCCTCACTGGAGCAGAGTCAGGCGGAGGACCAGGGAGAACATGTGTTTCTGCTGTGAGATCATACGTGGGAAATATAGGATGCACCGTTTGTTATTATCTAAGTACAGGTGAGTGTTCCTGAGAGATGTAAGCCATGAACAAACAGTAGCCCCCCCCCCCCCCTTCTCTCACCGTGTGTTTACACTTTAAGTCGTGCATCTTCAGATCCCCAATTAAACAAGGATTTATAATGCACTGCCTTAGTAACCGGGACAGATGGTTGATAATTCGTTTTACTTTGAAAAAAACACGAAATTGGGAATGTTCCTGCAAAGCGTAGGTGCGTTTGTTTCACACACTTAAGACATGGGAACACAGTGCTACAGGTGTTTGAAACAGCTGTTTGCTGGTACACAGCCATGGCGGAACATCGAAACGAAGATGTTGCTTTCTTTGTTCATGTTAATTAGAGGACGAAAATCACTTTGAAGTGCAATGTGACGCTGTCAAACTCTCAGTGTAGCTGTTGAGACCGAAGGCAGTTCTACGGATGTCAGTGGGCATAGTAAATAGGGTTATGGTCCTAAAGCAACAAGACAGTGGCTAAATATTTAAATGGTCTGACTGATCTCCCCACCTTTGACTTTCCTTCCAGAACCCCCTTCAGTCGGCCACCCAATCAGCAGCCAGCCTCCACACTGGAAGTGTTCGCTCAGCAGCAGCTGCCGTCTCAAACTAGAGAAGCTGGAGCAGGTCAGTTGTGTGTGTGTGTGTGTGTGTGTGTGTGTGTGCGTGCGTGCGTGCGTGCACGCATGTGTGTGTGTGTGTGTGTGTTTGCGTGTGCGTGTGCATGTACGTGCGATATTTATATTATATTATATTATATATATATATATATATACTGCTGGGAATGTAGTTTCATACAGCATAAGGTTGCGAGGGTCTAATGAATTCTGTGACCACCTTGCTACTGAGAAAATGTTCAATAGGCTATTACTGTTGCACTCTTCTAATCAAACAGCCGCCTACAGTATGGCTTTTAAGCTTTATGTGCGAGTGTGCATGTGTGTGCGTGTGTGTTACTATTGTGTGAGTGTGTGAGTGTCCATGTCTGTTTGTAAAAATGGATCATGCCAAGATCAATGGGGGGTTCAAAACCTGTGCAGTAATCAGTCATGCCCGTTTTTTGCCTAAACTACGTGTGCATGTGTGGCTTTTTGCTCATGTATTTGCAAGCATGAGATATGTGATGCATTTGTGTATGTGTGTGTGTGTGTGCGTGTGTGTGTGTGTGTGTGTGTGTTTGTGCGTGGGGTGGGTGGGCAGGCTCTGGATATGCTCGGCCTAAAGCCCACTGAGGCACAGAGACAGACGTTGAGGGCCCGACTACAGACAGACCCTGCTGGGACCGTGGCCTACGCAGGTAAGACTGAAACACCCACACACACCCACACACACACACACACACACACACACACACACACACACTCACACCTAGACACACACACCTAGACACACTAATATTTCCTGTTCAATTTAGACTCACTTGATTTATGTTTGACACTTTTAACAAATGGATAGCGGATTGGAGTGACTCCTAAAACGTACAAAGTCATTTGGGTCAATAGGATCTTTTCGAAACCATCCGCGAAGAACAGAAATCCTGGGTCGAAGCGCGCTAGATTCCTCTATATCTGCCTAATCTCGGGGCATTTGACTTCTTGTGTTGGCGCTTATAGTTGCGTTCAGCGGGTTAATTATCGGCCTCTTAACTCAACATGGCCCTCACTGTGAATCCCTTTGGTCTGCGTGCTGACCTAATGAGCTTTATCCTAACGCCAGCCGCCCTGTATGGAGCCTCCTCCCATAGCCTCTGACATGACACATGACCAAAGGGTCCCCGTTGCCTTCTGTTTAGCTGGCCCTGTCCTTTGCCTCCCTAACAGCTTCCTTTCAAGGCCAAAGAGCACCACACACTCATCCCTCTGGATATAAGCCCGCATTGTGCTCACACTCCAGCTTGGGATTTACCGATGAGATTTAATTCCTCCCAAGTGATAACTGACCCAATTCACCCGATACCAGATCCCAGATTTGCTAGGATAAACTGTACTAATCAACCCTTGCAGTGAGACATTGTGTCCTGTCCTTTGTAGACTTTGAGACGCTGACCCGGGAGCTGTTTAAGCTCCAGCTGGATGAGTCGGGGGCGGGAGAGGCGGGGTCAACGTTCACGCCTGACGACCTCGCCGCTCTGCTGGAGTCCCCCACCAAGTCGCAGGTACTTTGAGGAAAGGGCTTTAGGGAACGACGGCTGTAAAGACTCTCCTGCGGCTAATCTGTATTGTTTTAGAGTCTGAGTTAACTGGAGTCAGAGTAAGGAAGTGTGAAGGAAGAACAAGCATGTGGTAACTTACCTCTTTAACGGTCGAAAACTGTAAAAAGGCCTGGATCCTGCAACTAAAAAACCCCCGCATTGTAGCCTTCACACTCTTACTAAACACGTATTACCATGCACTCTTGTCGATGAGAACATTACTGTGACTCTAATCTGTTTTTTCCCGATGATCAATTATGAAAGCGGGACATGCTGTGTATGTGAATGATTGACATGTGCTTTATAGAGAGCGTGGGTGCTGTGGTTTGGAGTGAGGGAGCGCAGTGATGTATGGATTTGTTGACACACGTTGGAGCCGGTGTCCACTTGGTCATGTGCCGTTCCATGTGCTGTATGGAATGCTGTCAAGAAACATCGTGCAGCGCGTCAGCAGTGATCACAACAACTCTGCTGTACTACGCCCTGGGATATGTGCAATGTGCTTTTGCTGGTCCAAATGGTCGAGGGTGGTGGTGAGCGTTTAGATTCAATGTGTGTGTTTGTGTGCCTGTGTGTGTAAAAGCCCTCACTGTCGGACTCGGATGACCTGGAGGAGATGGAGAGACTGAGGAAAGACCACATCGAAGCTCTCCGGGACATCAAGAAGCTACAGGTACAGGATCGTACATGGAAACAGCAAAATACAGCAATGCTTTCTATTCACACGGATCGTTCTAAGCTGATGATCATTTATGATCCTCTGTGGCTTGAGATCTGTATTGCTTTTGATTGAGACACTGGCCAACATTAACTCTAGATAGAGCATGTCTCTATTCCGGACGGCCAGGCCATGTGTGTGGATGCTGTTGGATGATATTGTTGTTGTGGTCCCTCTGCCCAGGAGCAGCTGGCTGAGTCCCAGAGACTCCACCATCAGATGCAGGACGAGATCCACAAAGTCCAGCAGGTCAGTTACCTGTCAACACGCTGTTACACCAAGCTTATGTGTGTGTGTGTGTGTGTGTGTGTGTGTGTGTGAGAGAGAGAGAGAGAGAGAGAGAGAGAGAGAAATGGAGCGAAAGAGAGAGAGAGAGAGACAGAGAGGGAGAGGGAGCGAGAGAGAGAGTGAGGATGCAAGCGAGAAGGATTAGAGAGCAATAGCGTGTCTTTGTTTGTGTGTGTGTGTGTGTGTGTGGGTGTGTGTGTGTGTGTGTGTGTGTGTGTGTTTGTATGTGTGTGTGTGAGAGAGGGAGAAGAGAGAGAGTGTTTGTTTACTCTCATGTTGGTCCCAGTGGTGCTTATCGTGAGGCCATTCACTAGGAGGAGCTACACACGTACACACATACACACACACACACACACAAACAAACAAACACTCACACATGGAAGTCCACTATTTTTAATAACCAGCTGTGAAGTGTAAATTGTTTTGTTAGTCATGAGCCACTACATTCTCACAGCGCCGGGTTTCCAATAATACGCTCCTCGACTCACTCTTTCACCCGCGGCCGTCGCTCTGAAGAGTTGCCCTGAAAACAGAGAGCACTACTCCTATTCCCAGCTCCTCCTCTTCTGCACCCCCACTGTGTGTAGGTGGCAGAGGAGGAGCAGGCCTGCAGTATGGGGGCATGAGGCCACTGGTAAAAAGGGAGGCTTTTGAGTCCATACGGTTTGCATGGTGTTGTGAGTCACTGGCAAAGGGGCTGACCCGCTCCCTCCTCATCCTCGCTTAGCAGGTTTTTGGTTCCCTCTGACTGGAGCGTTGCACGAACCACGCAGATCAATATCCAGATTTAAACACAGGCAGCATACATGCCCACCAAGGGACCAGCAGCGCTTGTATATTTATGTATGTATTTTGGATGGATTGTTGCTAAGGCAGATGGGGTTAGTGGGAAGTACTTTGGAGAAAATTGTGTTGAAGAGACTTTTCTGTGAGCTGCTTCCGAAGATGGGTAGAGTTTGCTTCTCCATGTTTGACAAAATGCCTTTTTGTTAATTCATCTTTGTTTGTCACTGAATATTAAATGACCCTCTCGTACACAGAATATACAAAATGTGATGTGCAATACTTAAAATCAAAGTCAAAGTGTTTTATTTGTCAAATGCACAGTATATCACAGGGTCATTCTGTACAGTAAAATACTCAGGACAAAGGCTACAAACAACTGAAGTAGTAAATAGAAAATAAAAAATATAGCAAAATACCCACAACAATAAGACAATAAAATATAATAAAATACTAGCAGCAGTTTATCTGGAAGACATTACAAAGACATGAAATTGCTTTGGTGTCTCTTTAAATTATACGGTCAACTTTCGGTCACCTAGTTGCTCTCACCAACCATGAAGATCTTGTTTGTCCATCTTGTCACAACACTGATTGCACCTGCCTGGCTATCAGGTTGAACACCCCCTCCCCTAAGACACGTGCTCGCACAGACACACACACCAGCCTTATTAAGTGCTGGGTTATCCGGTTCAGCCTTATGCCGATCTGTCGGCGCTCCACACTAGCTATCTAATAATGACCCTACATGGAAGGCATTGAGTTGAAGAGCTTCAATACTCTAACAAGTCGTCTATGTTTTCCCCTAGGGTGATAATAAAGAAAACCTTGTATCTTGTTAAATCAGCAACCATGTGTTTAGCTCTCTTGGGTGTAGATTTAATATTCTTTATTTTCCAAATATGACTAGAACCATTTCATTCATAATCAAACCTTCAACAACATAAAATGCAAAATAGAATACGGTGCAAATACGAAGTAACAAAAGTAAGTAGCAAAATGCAATTTACATTTTGAAGGAAAGGCAAGAGTTGAAGGTCAAATGTGGCTGGGTCAGCACTCATGCACACGGACTTATGACATGCATGAAAGTAAAAATACCATATGAATACAGATTCAACAACACCCCCTTTCCCTCCGAAAAAAAAAGACTTTTTCACATTACCATGTCCACAGAACCCATTTTCTCAATACTGTACATGAGTCACCAATCATGTTTTAATTGACCTTTTACTACTTAAAAAACCTGGTGACATACCAGAACTGAGTTACGTAAATGTAACCCCACGGCTTGATGAAAACAGGGGAAGCCAGCAGAAATACAAAGGCGGTGCATGCTGTCGATCCGGCTGAGCATAAAGCCGGCCTGAGGAGGTGTACCGAGGGGGGAGTTAGATTTGATTTGATCCTATTGTGTTTCCTCCTTATGTACCTGGGAGAGGAGAAAGGAAGGGAAAGATGGAGGAGAGAGAGAGGTAGTTGGCATATAGCTTCATTAGATATCGAGGGCAGTGTAACCCAGCGGCTGTACTTTGTCTGGGGGGGCTACTCAGGGGACAAGCCCCCCCGCCCCGGGGCCACAGCTGGAGAGCTCAGAACTCATGCAGGGCTCCATTAATTACCCAACCACTCACACGCACTCGCACAAAAAAACACACGTGCATGTAAACACACACACACACACACACACACACACACACACACACACACACACTAGCCTTTACGTGCACACACACGCACACTCACACGCACCCGTAGGCGCTTGTAATGTCATACTGTGCGCACGTTTCACAGAACCGTGCACGTATATCCCTGGGGAAGAGGTACTAGTATTCACCAAATAAAAGAGTCCCAAACAAACAAACTAAAACTGGAGTGTGTGTGGTCCCAGACATTCTGTCAGTGCAACCAGTGAATCGTGCCTTTTCAACTTCTCTGCTGTGGAGCCGGTGTGGTAGCTGGTCTTCAAATTTAGCAAGGCCGTGTGGTGAATGGCTTTCTTTTTGAACCTCCTCCGTATGTGTGTTTTTTTACATCTAGTGTGCTACCGATTATTCCACAAAGGCACTCTCCCTGGACACCCCCTCCCTCCATCCCTCCCTCCATCTCTCCTTCATTTGCACAGGCACGCCCTTCCGCGGCACACTCCCGCTTTTTCTCAGAACGTTGGTTCTGAGAGATGTAAGACTTTACCGTGCTATCTCTGACTGCTGACTGCAAAGTGAACAGATGGGCTGCTCTGTGCGTCTGGTAGTGTGTGTGGGACGTGTGTGTGTGCGTGTGTGTGTGTGTGTGTGTGTGTGTGTGTGGGATGTGTGTGTGTGTGTGTGTGTGTGTGTGTGTGTGTGTGTGTGTGTGTGTGTGCGCGCGCGCGCTC
>JAVQIZ010217551.1:0-33658 GCA_036023535.2 Galaxias brevipinnis | reverse complement strand
CCAAACCTTTCCCCTGTTGTTCCCGGGGGCTTGGTTTTGTGGGTAAAAAAACCCCCCCCCCCCCCCCCCCCCACAGGAGCCCTGTATCTCAACCTTAGGGATATTCATTTGGACGCAGATCTGACGGGCTCCTGGGCTGTCACTGCAAGGAGCCCCACGTCGCACTACACCATCCAAAAGCAGTCCCTTTGCCCTCTACTGCAAGGGCATGCTGAAGGATAGAAGGGTACGGAGGTGGGGTAGAGGGAGTTGGGCTGATATGTTGTAGTAACATATCATTCACCCATGATTGAGATGGATGGAGACAGATTGGGATGTTGTCAGGTTCAAAATAAAAACAATAAATTATGAAAAGTGCAGTCACAAGCAGACTAAACCACTGGAAATACCATAGTATCATAGGCTTTCAATTCAATACAGGAGCTCAGTTGAACTTGTTGCTACTGAAACCACATAAGTAATCTACGATGGACGGTAGAGGAGATATCCTGGATAGATTCGTTGGCTTGATAGCTGAGCCTGGGCACAAGCACAACCAACCTGTAATCACAACCGTAGAAGTTGGTGGCAGCCGTCCATCACAAATCACTATGTCAGAGAGCAGATCTGCCCCGATGAAGTTTCATAGCTCCACACAATGAGAGAGGGAGGCATGGATGGATTAAGGTTTGAGTGTTTGTGTGCCAGCGTTTGAGTGTGTGTGTGTGTGTGTGTGTGTGTGTGTGCGGGCGTAGGTTATTTTTTATTTATTTAACCTCATTTAATTTTTTTATATGTAACAATGTTTATGATTTGTATATTTACAATGTTTGCCTTTAGTTAATTTGTTCTTGTTCTAGTTGTAAACAAGACACTATTGGCAAGGGGTGCAGTAAAGTTTGTTACCCCTCTATAAATAAATGAAATAATCATGTGTAATTGGTTTACTAATATCAAAATCTTATGAACATTATTTTTAAATGATGGTTGCCATAAGCAGTATCAGCTTATCAGGGCAAATAGTTCCAATTAAACAAAAGTAGCTTTGTATATGCACGATGACGGTATATTTAATCCTATTGGCAGAAAGCAGATATCTTTATCACCCTGGCAGAGGCAGGATTTTTATAAGGACACTGAAGCATACTTAGAAGACTGCTAGCAGTGCTCAATAAAACACTTCCGTTTGACTCGGCTTTTCAGCTAATACTGTTTTATTTCATGGTTTCAACGATTTACAAAAAAAGTGCACATATTTACAATCTGACATTTGACACAAAAGCGTGCGATCCAAATGCTTTCGCTTGAACAACTGGTCCTATGACAAGAGGACCTGATTTCCAGCATCGGGTTGCACTTCACAGGTGAGTGAGTGGCAGTGTTCTGCACTGGTTAGCATTTGTAACTCCGCACTGTAATGGAAGAACATGAAACCCTCTTGGAGAATTAACGCTGTCTTTGTCCTGTAAGGGAAAGCATTGGTATCGGGAGCCAAGAATATGTAATTGGTCCCATTAGAGATCAGTAATGGTCACCAGAGCTCGATAAAGGATTCATGGGATAGCGGGGCTGCATGGGTCAGGTGACAAGGCAGGGTAAATAAGGATTGCATGTGTTGTTTACTGAATGGTTTGGAACATTTTCGACTATTTTAGAACTGAGAAGGCCCAAGAAGGCGAAATGTAATATCACTTCATTCGGTTTTAGAGGTGGAAGAGTGAGAGGCGTTGTTAACGAGCGTAACAGCTGCACCAGTGTGGCCTTCCTCAAGCCAGAGTACAGTGGCTTCAGCACCGCGGCTTCGGTGAATGAGCCCGTCTATACTGATATAGAAGAGCCAAATCGGTTATTCGGCTTTAGCTCTGTGTCGACATACTAAAAATAGATATCTGCCAATAAATCCATTAATATTTCAAATCCCTGTTTAAGATTTTTTCTTTTTAAAATTATTTTTGAACACCATCCTTTCGCCAGAATGCATAAATGTATTTCCATGTATGACCTCCAGCGTTCCTGATTTGTGTTAGTTGATTTAGCAGGCTTTGTTGTGGTGGGCAACACGCTGTGGCTGGACAGTAAATGTAGTACTAACCACTCAACCATGTAGGCCTATGAGAAATGTGTTAATTGGGACAGGGCCATGCCATTTCATCAATGCACAGCAGACACACAAACACATGACTCCAGGCTTACGTGTATGCAGACAAACACGCGGGCTGGCAGCAACATACAGCTAGAACTCTGTCTGACTCTTGGAGGAAAAAACTCGGCTATTAAACAAAACAGCCTATTTTAAAAACTGGTCTATCCTGAGAACCGACCCCAAACCATCACTGCTACATCTGCAAACACACAAGTAGACCACACTTTGGAGAAGACGTCATACAGTAAACTTTAGATCCATTCTCCCTGTCTACCAATTAACTCGCTAATTGTATTGAAGTGAAAGGATCTTTCTGCATGACAGATTACGGGATCTCTCAGCTGAATCTCCCTTAACCTTTGAACACCTGCTGTCGCGGCCACCACTGCTGACAGTGAGGTGAGCTCACTCCATAAGTGTTTCCATGGTTGCCATCACATGCCCTTAGTATCCCATGCCCCCGGTGGTAGGAGGCCGATGAGCTGGCAGCGCCGTCGAAAGATCCCAGAGATGCATTGCCTTTTGCCCTTGACTTTTTCTCTGAAGGAGAGAGAGAGAGAGATGGACAGAGACAGTGAGGGGGAGAGAGAGCCAGCCCAGCTGCTTAGATGGAAACATTTGGAGTCCCCAGTGCTTGAGAGTGTGGAGAGATGCTACTCATTGCGGCAGCTTCCTCACATGCTTGGGCCTGTTTATGTCAAACAGACAGAGATGGCTCTGAGGAGATACTCTGTGTGTATATACTGTATATATATATATATATATATATATATATATATATGTGTGTGTATATATATATATGTGTGTATATATATATGTGTGTGTATATATATATATATATGTGTGTATATATATATATATATATATGTATATGTTGAGCAGCACCAGGGTGTTGCATTACCTTTATTTAGCAGTGTGTCTCATACTTTTGCTTTTGTATGTTTACAGATGACAAGAGAGTGGGATAAGAGGCAGTGAGATAGTGAGCGAGACCCTGTGAGATGTGAGAGAGAGAGAGAGAGCGAGGGGGGGGCAGTAAAGAAGCCAATGAAAGGGAGGTGAAGGTGTTTTACACGAGGGCTATAGAGTGACAGTGACGTAGGCATGTGCATGTTTAGGGATTCAATTCCACAGAGGGAAAGTAGAGGGCCTCTATTTCCAATTATATGATTCACTTGCAGGACCTGAGCCAGACAGCCAGCCAGTCAGGCAGTCAGTCAGTCAGTCCGTCAGTCAGCCAGCCAGTCAATCAGTCAGTCAGGCAGTCAGTCAGCCAGTCAATCAGTCAGTCACCCAGTCAGTCAGTCCAACCTCGATGCTGGGGTGCAGTATGGTCTGCTGGGGATTTATAACGTGCCAGGAGTTCACTTCATGTCCCATGCGTTACCGTTGCTTGATGTGGGCAACTTAATCATCCCGTTGAATGGGATGACGTATTCTCCCTGAAGTAGGCCTGGTAATGTCTGTATCTTTGACCAGATTATTTCCAAATCTAACAATATTTAAACTACACAAATAATCCACGTTTCTGGGAAAGGAATGCGGCGGCACATGCTGCCTCCTTTTAAAAGTAATCTCTAAAGTTGGCAACAGGAACCCACACACACATGCATATGAGCCGCAGCACAGCAGAGGTCTCCAGCACCGTGACCTGGGGAGAAAGGAGGATTGGAGACAGAAAATACCTCATGTGTACCGTCTAAGATGAAGTCTACGTTAAGCTCAATGTCTCAACTTGCCCGACTTTTAATGGCCGCTGTCTTACGTCTGTTGGAACGGACTCCGGAAGTCAAGAGATTGACCGAGCATTGATTACCTGGGACCTGGTGTAACACTAAGCCCGTTCACCGCTGTAATCGGGAGCTCTGAATAAGTGGCTCCCCTCCGGTTACCTGCTCTTCAGATAGGACATGGTGGTTGGCAGGGATGTACAACAACCCGGCCGCATCCACCTCTCGTCTGTCCAAGGCCATCGCTGTGGCTACCCGGTCAACCAGAGCTTTTACCATGCACAATCTTTTCTCCGCGTGTATGCCAGTCTGAGTCTTTCATAGGATTTGAATCCACTCCTCATTACATAAAACCCAGAAGAGTAAACCTCTACCCTTTCTCTCAGGAAGCAATGTCTCCCACTGTCGTCATCTTACTGTAGCGGGACCTAAACCATTGTTTTCCCCCACTTTAGCGCTGCTTAAACCCAGCATAAGCCACCTCTGTAATCTCAGGCGGGACAAGGGGTAGAAAATTGCTTGATGACGTAAGGCATAATCTCCTTGTTGAGAGGAGTTGAATTCTTGGGAGAGTGAAGGAGAACCTGTCATTAACTGCATCTCTCTCACTACTTGATACCGTTTTTGGTTTAAACGTTTACTGTGATGATGGTTGAAGTATGCGCGACGTGAAGTTTGTTTGCATACATCGTTTTTTATTCAGACACGATACAAAATCCTGCATTATCATGAACATGCTTGGTACGCCTATTCCTTCTTTCCATTTGTGAAAGGGTCATGAAACACGATAAGGTCATGTCAAGCTCAGAGTAGAATGTTGGTTTGGCAAAGAACACTCTCCTCATCATCATCACCCTCTCCTGCATGCCCCAGGTCCCAGGCTCTCTCCCAGATGCCCAGTCATACACCAGCTGGTCCCCAGCCTCCTTCTCCAGGCATCCTGTCACCGTGGGAAACTCGGCATCGCCACCGGCGAGACACCCACCCACCCAGCAGCGACGGTGACAGCAGGCAAGTGGAAAGGCCACGGCTTCCATTCACCTCATCCCGGGTCGGAGGTGCGGAAGCCAGGGAGTTAATCTCATGGAGAGAACGGAGGAGGTGATGTCAACCATCTGCTTGGGCTGACACAGGACTGGGGACGATTAGAGCTCCAGTGTCCCTCTTCGCCCGGATCTGGGCTCAATGTCACTCACTGATTGGATCCTCTAATCTTCTTTTGTGCAAATTAAATTTAAGGGAGGCTGATCCCATTCACTTTCACTATCCTTCTTGGTGTGTGTGCCTGTGTGTGTCTGTCTGTTTGTATATGTCAGGGATATTTCCCTTATGTCACCTCCAGACGGTCACATCTCTCCACGTGTGTTGGACAAATTTCTCTTTAGCAGAACGGGCATCAGAGATTCTGCCACCTACATCTAAGGTGCTTGTTTTAGAGGCTGAGTTGTAAGTGCGTGTGGATTAAAAATACATATTTGCTACTTTTAGTAATTGCCAGTGCAGCAGTCCTTTGGACGGCATACATGGTAAAAATTCAACTTCAAAGACACAAGAGCTCCTTGCCGACAGAGGAATGATGAGAGCGCTGAGAGTAAGCAACGGCGCCAGGTACCTGAGGCATCTCAAGTGTCAAGCACACAAGATTGGGTGAACGTGGTCTTTTTACTTCCTGATAGTTAGCCAATGTGTGTTCTAAAAATAGTGGTACAGGACACATGGTTGACTTTCAAAGAGCAACAAGGCCAATGGGACACCCCGTCCTGACTCAAAGTCACACATGTTGCAGATGTGACATCAATTTGTACTTTGTAAGTTGTAATTCAACTGCATGTTTTGTCAGTATATTTCACTATGTCCTCTCCTTTTTTCCCTTCTGTTAATTTGCCCCTAGAGGATTCCATGTGACCCTCGTGGGTCTGCCATGGTTATGTGCAGAGACTTGTTAGTACCCAGGGAGCTGGTGCTTCACACATTGAACGGAACACTTCATATCTTGATGTAAAGCGACTAGAGAGAGCAAAGGTGTTTTGCGAATGTGATTGTAGCAAGAACATAGAGAATTCTCTTTGGAGAATGTGAATCGGATGATGAACAAGAAATTAAACTGGCCTTGCTGCCTGACATCAGCATGATTAAGGCGACTTAAAGCCAATTTACCAGGGGGAATAAAATAATCAACTTTACTTAAGATCATTCTAGGCAGATTTAGGTCTTCCTGTTCTTTCCTTCTAAAATTCCTGAAATCAATGTCACATACAGAACTGGTTCGTGTCAGTGAAAGGTGCCAAAGGGTAAGCAGCCATCCAGAAGTGCCTAAGGTATCGTGTATCGGTCGTGTTGCTGCCCTCCCTATAGGTCCATCTGGGGTGACTCGGGTCCATAGAACCAAAGAGTGGAAAGAACGGAGCATAAACATGGAACACGTGAGTCTGTCATGCACCTACTTATTTGGCCGATGGTTCAACTTTGAAGGTCAAGTGAGTCTTAGAACTGGGAAGGGACTTCCGAGTGAACCTGCTCTGGCACTTCGGAGTTACATTACACATATTCAAAGAGTTGGGACAGAGACAAGCAAGTGAGCTCTATTTCTCTGAAATTGTAACACAATATGTATTTTTGCTCCAGCACACAATGAGCCTGGCCTGGATGTCACCATGTGATAACTATGAGCTGAATGCTCTTTGCTGCTGTAACTGGATGCATCCACAGTGGGCCAATATCCATATTGTCCATCAGCATACACACTCAATGAATGGAAAAAGCCTGTGTTGTGTCCAACATATTCTAACTGTCATTGGATTATTTCTTCTCCCGAGCATGTGTTGTGAGACCCACAGCTGTCAAAGACACATCCAAAACAAGTGTTGGCAGGCATTCGTACATGCATGTGTGTGTGTGTGTGCGCTCACAAATGGATGGTTATCCATTCTTAACCTGCTGTGTGATCTGCCAATTCAACCCAGCTAGGATTTAAGATAACCTCAAAACATTCTGCAACTTGCCAAGATGTTTGCCCTTACCTACAACACTCCCATTCAGATCTTTTTCTCAGGGCCTAACCACGCAGTTTATCACCTTCTAGGCTACTCCAGTGTTGTGGCCAAAACTCCCAGAGATTAGTATTTATGTTTAACAGACAGGGAGGCATTACAGTATGTACGTGCCACTTAAACCCTATTCTGCATGCTGCTGATTTTCATTGTTAAAAACACCAGCAATGAAATGACGGGCCGGATGGATAAAGCCAAAGTAAATTCTAATCACTGCTTTACTGTCACATTCTGCATACACAAAAACAAACAAAGATGCTAGAACGCAGATTATCTCAGAGACTCTTGACCTCTAAACGTGTATTTTCAAATAATCCCTCTTGAAAACATGGTGCAATCCCCAAAACACAGTGTATTTGGTGAAAAAATACGAACCAATACGCCTGAACTAAGCCCTGCCTGCTCGTCTGTTCAGTGAACCAGATTAGGCTATACGTACCAGCTGCCGTATCATACATTTCTTTTTATCGATACTAAGTGGTTTAGTATTTCTGCCTGAGACGAGCGTCTCAAAGGTGAACGGCAACTCGATCGGCCATGAAGATGGCGTCTGAAGACGACAGCTGAGGTGGCCATCAACACCCGGCCCTCGTTCCCATCCATCAAAATGTCAGACTGGCTGAGCCCGCTCTGCTCCGGTCCGCTCTGCCAGCGTGACAGCCATGAGACACCACCTCTCTGCAGCTCTCTCTGCTCCGCTGGGAGGTCTTATGTAACCGTCAGACTCATAGATTTGTTGTGGGCTCGTTGAAATTGCATAATAGCATAATAATTGCATAATTGGTAGATCCCTCGCACTCTCCCTGCGCACTGTACCTCATGACGTCTGTGGTCTTTCACATCGAGCCGCAGCAGGCTGCCTCCGGCTGACGTTTGGTATCGAAAATGTGCTTGAACTATCATCTACCACAGCGAAGCTCAGACAGTTTTTTCCCCTCTTTTGTACTCAAAAGGTGCTGCACTGAAATGACCTAATTGTATCAAATGACAGGTCAGCTAGCATGTTTACTGGTGAGTCACCATAAAGATGCCACTCATTGCATCCTGTGTAAGTTATATGCTTTTCACAAGACAGGTCAAAGCTACCAACTGCATGTCTTGCACAGCTTCCGACTCCAGAGGGGGAAATTCTGTCCTGTCTGCAAGTCTGCAAGTCCTGTTCCAGTTTCAAGTGATCTTGTGGCTCATTATTTCAAAGGTTTCGGATTATCACACCACCATTTGACTTTCTTGGAATTTGCAAAGTGGAGAAGAACTGGGATTGTAACCCACATCTCACATCTGTTGGATAGGCTCATTTAGAGCCTCTGATGATGGTTGAGTTAAGCTAGTATCTGGTGCAGTCCAGTGTGTTGTACTGAACTTCTAGTTTTGTAGTTCGATGACACAGATACAAATAAATTATCCTTATGATTGTCATGAAGTGATGCAGAAAGTAGGATCATGATGACGTGGAAGGAAATGTATGCACTAATAGACTTAGACAAGGTATTGCTCCTACTGCAGTCAATATAAGGAAAAGTGGTTTTCAATCAGCAGAATTTGGAGTGTTTCTCACAAAGACTTGGTCTGACTGGTTGAGCAGCGCCGCTAATGAATTGGTATGGCTAGTAGCTATTGGTACTTGCCGAGCTCCATTACATTGCTTGCTAATATAGGCTAACGTTAGCAAAAACAGTTTCATAATTTGAGTAAAATATTGCTCGGAAGCATAGCTACTGTTCCAATCACGTCTTTATACAAGCAATTGTAATTTACTAGCTCTGAATAGGGACATCAAATGCAAGCAAGTTTTAGCGATAATGACTACAAGTCTTTATGAGATTTATACCAAGTACGACTGAGACTGAAACTTGTCCTAAAACGGACACCGTACAAATGCATAGTGGGACTTAGAGACAAATGAAAAGTACTATCAAGCCAACAAATTGACTTAGCTTCAAATTATTGATTGCATTTAAGTCATTAAATGTCATAAAAATGCTGAAGAAGCTTGCAATTGAGTTTCAAAATATTGTTAAATTGTGTCCCAATCCCTTTTTGGATAGCTATGTCAAATGGGGCCAATATTAAAAACAATAGCAGATTGCTTGGAACGTGCCTTGCAACAACAACAACAAAAAAAGAATAGATTGGATAAAAAGTATCTGAAGTATACCTGGCTAATCTCTCAGCATAAACTAATATTACCCAGCCCCAGCAGCCCTATACCGAGTTCAGCAACATAGCATTACCGTTCCCTAGACAAGTGTTACAGTCTATTTTTAGCATGCGTCTTTCTACTTCATACTGAATAGGAATATAAGATTGATGTAGTCTATGTTATGTCTATGGAGGGACACTTATGTGTCAGCTGGTCACTGTGGTCTCCTCAACATGTTACATTAGTTCTTATATGGTCGCTATCCCATGGGTTGTCGTAAGTACACCTGCAATGGAAAGGATTTCAAATGATCTGTCCATAATCCATGGAGTCTTGCCCATTCTATCCCATGTGATAAAGCTTTAATTCAGTTCAAGCCAGCCATTTTAATGAGCTGGTCACACAGAGGGCATGCCCTCTATCCAACGTGACTGATAGCTGTGCTGATTTTGTGTGAAACAGAGTCAATATTGAAATACTTGGTAACTGCCGAGATTTCAAATTTGAATTATCCAGAGAAAAATGTGAGCCATGCCGTCATTATGATATGCCATCATTTATAACACAAATGAAGACATCTGGAACGTGTACATTCATCCCAGTTTATTTGGAGAGATTCCCTAAATTAAGGTCAATACGATCAATTTGAAGAGAGGGTTGGAAACTTCCTATTGAAATGTCAAACCCAGTAGACACTAAATCAGGTCATAGATACACAATCTTAGTTAATTATAAAGCTCCTGGCTGTGGCTAGCAAGTGGTGTAAGTTATTCAATTTAGAGTAGTTTCCCTTGAATAGTTCAAATTATGCTTTATTTGAATATATAAAGAAAAGACATCCTGTTGATAAAATATCCATCTTCCGTACTAATAAAATTGACAGTCATTTTAACAGTCTCTAAAAATCCATGTTTATTATCTTCCTCTCCTCTAAATCATTGAGATGAACCAGACCCACTCCAAGCCTTAACAATCTTTAACTAGAGTGGGGGACTACAGGCAAGTCATAGTGCAGCGACTTGGGTATTTTCAGGTCACTTTCAGGTCATTCCCGAAGGAAAGGGAATGAGTTATCTTTCTTTGTACGATATTCCAGTCAGACCAGGAGATAAATGATGGTGTTGAGCATAAACATTCCAGTCAGATAATAAAAGGTTCCGGAATGTTTCACTATTTCCTTATAGAGTAGGCCTATATGGCAAGTGCTTATAGGCACTGGGAAGTCACATTCACTCGTTTTCCATATCCTTTTGTGAGAGAGGTTAAAGGTCAAAGTAATTAATTCAGAAATACGCTTAATGATTGGTGTTTAGGGCACCGTCTAATGCTACAGTTTTCGTCTGTTAGACGTCCATATTCAACCCTTAGGGGCTTAAGCTTGATTAACTTTGACGTTAGCAAAACAGAAGCACGGGGTAGGTTCACATTAGACATTACATGCGACCAGGACAAATTTCAGAATTAGAATTCAAAGAAATTGCGTGTGGCTTGTTAGTCGAATGTGTTGGGAAATTGTTTACTTTTCACTGGCCTCCCTAGTGGGTCGAAATGAAATCCAGTTGACACTGAGGCCAACATCCTATTGAATGATTGAGGCTAGCCAGTGAACGGAAGTTATCCAGAGTCACGTAAGCACAGGCATTGACCCAGGACCTTCATGCCAGCTTGTCTCACTTACTGTTGTGGTGTAACAATAACTTGATTTTTTCACAGAGTCGATTTGAGATCGTGTTGAGCACACACAGCAGTTACTGTTCTTCCCAAGTGAGGTCCAGGTTTATCTTTCAGACTGCATAATACCTGTGTTGCATGCACATGTGTTTCTATGCCAAATAAAGGGATGCCACTGAACACTATTTTTAATATTTAACATATAACAGGAACAAAATGGCTGACATGTATATAATGGAATCTACTTGTCTAGAGAATATTATCTGTGGTGTTGTAAAAATAATGAACAAAAAACAATTTAATTTCTATTAAAATTAATGTATGCTATTGAACTGCAATACATAAACAAAAACATATCCTTCCTCATTCCACTGTACTACTACAAGCTAACTTGAGGTGGAGGATGTGACAAGCTTTCCAGAAAGCATTACATTGCTTTGATACTGTGTAGAGTGGAGACAACACCCCCACACAGAAGACATTGGCATACATTGGAACGTTGGAAGAATAATACATTTTTAACTTGGTGGTTGGCAAAATGTAATGAGGTTGAGTTAGCCATGTTAAAAAAATACAGACCATGCCAAATGTATGGTTGGGTAGACAACGTGAACCATGAGAAAGTCATTACACGGCCGTGAGATATACAGGAATGCAGTAAAAGGGGAGCCTCACGGCTAAACCGTGACACTGGCATGCCTATAGTTGCTTTAAAGAGAGTTTATATTTTAAATTGCATGTTCTTTTTTTATTTTATGGTTTCACATTTGTTCGGTCAATCTCCAGATTGTTTCAAGGTTTATCAGAAGCAATCTCCCTGGTGAGCTTCATACAGGGTTGACAGGTATGTAGAGGCAACTTTTTTATATTAAAAGATTATCAATACATTTCTTCTGATAGCACATTGTAATGTCTGTGAGAATGAAACATTTGCGTTCAGGTCCTCTTGAAGTCTCAACATTTAACACCAATTGTGTCTGCCACCAGGCACGATCTCCCGCAAAACCATGAGGAATTGCTTTAAGGCACAAGGACATGCGTCCCTAAATCCGAAAGAGATACCCATGCTTGGAGTATAGTCGTTGAGTGCTAGCGATGTGCAGTGACCACGAGCATCCTGCATATCTTCTTTGCGACGGTTTGGGAAAATAATGACATTAAGCAAACGGTAGGGGTCGCCCAAATCACCTCCTACAGATAAACTGCCTCTAGTAACTTTAAACAGAACCAGTTACCTATTGAATTCCAGTCTGAGCCCAGAGACTTTTATCGGCTAATGTGGAAAAAGGCCAGAGGCTATAGTCGCTCTATAAGTACAACCAAATCAAATCGGCTCACTGCCTCTGTCTGCCTGATCGATCTCCCGTCCTGCTGACAAGTCCCAACCACGGATGGGAACAAATATTATTTGCTAAAAAATATTTTGATTTAGTTGTTTTTTTTTATTAATACCTTTTGCTAACTCGCTTACCTTTCGACGTAAAGGTCTAATGATGACAGTTTATATTAAACCTTTCAGATAAGTGATCTGGGTCCCGATTCCCTCCTGAGTTGGTGCTTTAACCCCTGATGACCCCAGTAATGACCGATCATCCCCTCTGTAGGCGATGTGTTGTTACGTAACCGATGAGCTTGCCTATGTAAAGGACAGAATGCCATCAACCCACTGGCGCTTCTATCAAGCAAATCTCACTCTGAAAGAAGCAAGTGACCCATGGGTTAGAATTGAGAGAGAGAGAGAACAAAACGTATTTGAGAAAAACATCCCTTACCACTGACAGCGGAGACGGTCTTTTATTGAGGGTCTATTTTACTCGGGGGGCCCCTCTTTTTTTTCACAGAGAGGCGTATGTAAAACTACACTAACGTAACTCCACAACACCTGACAGTCCTCTCATAGCAGATTGTTATTCAGAATAACCGCCTCATCTTTTTCCACAGCGCACCCAAATGAGGAAGAGTGAAGCGCTTTTTCCGTCGCTTTCTCTGAAAATGACTTCCAGCGGAGGGGACCGATAGTGTTTAGGCCGGAGTCTCTGTGGGCCGCAGGACTTGGAGGGAGTCAGAATTTGGTGAATTACTGCAAATGATGGCGTGAGCACTGACAGCTAGCAGCTTGGAATCTGGGCCATGGTCCTAAATTAGAGAGGCAGAATGCATGGCCATGGCTAAAACTGTCCAACAGGCCTCCGCTCTACAACTCCAGATGTCATAGATTTGGGTCAATAATTGAGATCCATGGAAAAATCTAACCCTGTGCATATATATATATTCCTTAGCTCGTATCAACATGGAGGAAGTGCTTCAGGCTTCATAATTGGGGTACCCCATCCCAACCCTTCTACGTCAACGTTGAAAATAATGTACACACACTTGAAATACCGTAGACATGGTAGTAATTAAATTTCAAATTACATTTAATGAATCCGCTTACATATTTTTGAGGATTTCTGGTTTTATTAAAAAAGCAAAACAAAAGAAAGAAAATATTTGTATCAACGACTGCGATATCCATATACATTATCTACAATTTCATTCACAATATAAAAATATGTACAACCTTTGTGCAGGAAAATGAGAAGACCCTGGTAGAAAAATAAAGAGCGAACACAGGAGAAGTTACAGAAAACATGAAATACTGCGATGAATTCACCTTTTCCAGGCATTATCATGTACACACATGCAAACACCCACACACACCCACGAAACATGATCCCTCTCCTTTGTTCTCTCTCACTCACACTCTCTCTCACACAAATATATCATACGCATGCACACACACAAACGCACACAGACATGTATACCCAGACATAGGTTTCATTGAAATGATCGTAGGTGCGATAATATTGTGTGTAAAGATTTTGTCTGAGGTAAAACATGAAAGCCATTTGATTCGACCCTGGATGGTCAGATGACAAAATGGACGACTATATAAATGTAGTGTATATGCAACGCGAATGCATCACTCAATCTGTTCAGTTACTGTGTTGTAATATATTGCCTACTGAATCTCATCTGACAACCAGGCAAAGCTTGGGCGATTCAGAAATGACACATGACTGCCCTCTTCACAAGACCCTCACCAGTATAGAGTAATAAAGTTTACAAAAAATCCTCCCAAAATTACAAAGATTGGCATGCCAAAAACATTAATCTGCATAAAAAGTAGGCTACATTAACTTAAATTCCGTACTCATGTTATGACGGCCAACTAGTGTTGCATCAGGACAGGTTTAGGTTCAAATGACTCAAATAAGAGTTATGGTTGTCTCTTATATATGTACATTTGGCTTTAGGTAATAAAACAGCTTCCACTGTCATGGGAAAGTGTATCTCTTGAGGACGAAAGTGCATCATAACTTTGTATACCACACAGAGAGTACCATGCCTCGTTACCGAGTTTCAAAACAAATCACCGTAACACATTTTGGCTCGGATCTTTCTCTTCTGCCACACAACATGTAACTTAGCAGCACTCAACATTCATTTTGCCATCTCAAGTGTGTTAACCAGTAGACCTCTCTTCCCTATAAAGCTTCCGTTCTGTTCAGTCCCATTCCATCCTGGACCTTATTTCACTTGGAAGCAGTGAGCTTGCCTCCAGACCTAATCGTTTCTGTTATTGCCTCTTAACGGCATCTATTGCACTGTGTGCTGCTAAATCTCTACCGAACCCCATCTAGGCCTCCACCGGAGTTACTGAGACCTGCGTCAAGGCTCATGTTGCAAGAGATGCTATTCTTAGACAAGAAGGAGCAGGATTAAGACGCATGCTACAGTACACACACTCATAATCAGTGCAACCCATGCACCTTCCCTCATACGGACACACAGACAAACCTGAAACACACTCAACATATACATGCACCCTATTTTGTTGTTTTTGTGGACCAAACACCGCTTAGAGCCACTTCCTCAGCAGAGCTCTTGATAATAGTATTGACTATCGATGCTGGTAGAAGAGTAATACATAATGTCACATGAATATATTGTGTATAAAGACCTGTGCAAGAAATTACTGTGGTGTGATAAAGTTGTAAAAAACACATTATGTATCGGCTATTCCAGAGTCTAAAATGTGTAAATCTATAATATGCACACTAAATGTTTCTAGTGGCTTCAAAGGATTATTTATTCAAATGGATACAAAATGTTACAAGCAAAAAAGCTTATTTTATTTTTATTTTTGGTAAGAGGCCAGCTCTTAAAATAGCTTTTTTTAGTTTGCTAGACTTTCTGCTGATATCTGATGCCTGTTTGAACTGGTACAATTGGATTGGTTACTTAGAATAATCAGCACCCCTCCAAAAAATTATAAATTAGATAAATAATGACCACAGTTCATATAACCTTTAAGGAAGAATTAGAGTTAAAGCTAAAGGATTGAAACACATGGATATTGGACTGGGAATATCCACTACACTCCTTCTGTTTAGAGTTGATGGGACTGTCAGTCCACAGTATTTCAAAATGGCTGCTGAGGCCAGGATGCTGAGTATTACGTGTGCAAAATGGGTATCTCTTTGGTTTGTGCTGATGGGGGATTGCAGGCTCGATTCATCAGAAAGATCCCAAACTCATTTCCAAATATTATTATTTGTTCAGTGGTTTCTTTTCAACAGACTGTTCTACTTCAGACCATTTTTTTTAAAAACAGACATGCCACAGACACAAAAACACAAAAAGCACTCTCACTGTGTGAGGACCCTTCTATTGAAACCATCTTTGTTTTGCAATATCCTAAGAGAATGGACTTCTGACAGACACACATTGCCATTTCCCACCACCTGAGTGTCTTGTGCTAAATAGGATAGAGTAAATACATTTGTTTATTTTTTCAACCACAGTACCCTGCCTGTCAGGCTACAGGAACATTAAAAATGATACTCCATTTATAGTCATATTGCAAGCTGTCATGCAATAATAACAGAATCCAAGCATCAATTTAACAGTAACATACCCTCCTGTGCTATAACGTCTCACATCCCTGCCATCATATTTCCGACTCTCTTCTGAGTGGCCTTGCCTCAAAGTCATAATTAAGTTCAGTGTCTGAGACCGAGTCTGTGTTTGTGTCCTCCAGTGCTGCGTTCTCAACGCCCCCCTCAGCCTCCCTGCTGCCCCCCTCTTCTTCCAGCTCCTCCTCCAACTCCACTTTTTCTAGGGCAACCTCGTTCTCATAACAGAAGGAGTTCCTAGAGCTGGACGCGCTGGACTTTTTCTCTGACAGTTCCCTGGCACTGCACTGCGGTGTGCTGGGAACCTCGTAGGTGTTTTCAAAGCGAGAGTAGTCGACCTTGTAAAAATTCTTCTCCTCGAAGAGAACCGGTTCAAAGCGATGTCCCCACAGGATTTCACTGGCCACGTAGGAGCTCCGACACTGTGTGGTCATGGCCGTTGCCTCCACCATGCCTTCCAAAATCACCACTATCTCAAACTCTGACGTCTCCAGCTCCTGTTTGCTCATCTCGTAGAAGGGGCTGTCCTCGTCTATCTCGTGAACAATGGTGATGGGGGACACCAGAAAGATGCGATCGATGCCACTGTCGAAGCCCACGTCAATGTCCACCTGATCCAGGGGGATGAACTCCCCCTCTGCCGTGGTGCGGGACTTGAGGAGCTGGGCCCGAACGTGGGCCTCCACCAGGTGGCTCTTTCTCAGGTTCCCTACGCGCCACATCAGACACAACTTACCGTCCCTCATAGCCACTGTGGCAAAGTGGCTGAACACCAGCGTCTCGTTCCTCTTCTTGGGCTTCGCCATCTTAGCCATGATTGCGCCGATGATGAAGGCATCGATGATGCAACCGAAGATGCTCTGGAAGACCACCGTGAAGACGGCGATGGGACACTCCTCCGTCACGTAGCGGGAACCGTAGCCGATGGTGGTCTGGGTCTCCACGGAGAACAGGAAGGCCGCCGTGAAGCTGTTCACGTTCGAGACACACATGTCCCCATAGTAGAGGGCCACCATCCAGAAGATGAAGCCAAAGAAGAGCCAGGACATGAGGAAGGACAGGCAGAAGATGAGCAGCATCCAGCGCCAGCGGATGTCCACGCAGGTGGTGAAGATATCGGCCAGGTAGCGCTGGCCCCTCTCGCTCATGTTGATGAACTGCACGTTGCAGTGGCCGTCCTTCTTCACGAAGCGGCTCTGGGTCGGCAGCGGCTGCGTGTGCACCTTGGCCGCGTTGCCGTTGCCATAGCCGTTGGGCACGGCGATGGTGGCCAGCTTCATCCCGTCTTCCTCGGAGGACACGATGCTGTAGCGGTGGCTGCGCACGCTTCCCATCGCTTCCGCCTGGGAGGGCTGAGCCACTTCTGCTTTGGAAAACAGTCTGAGTTTTTGGTAGAAGCGTTGGAGAAACAGTTTTGAAAGCTCGCGGGGACCACGTCAGGCAGGAATCGTGGAGGAGAAAGGGACGGAATCCTGTGTGGGGGGAGAGGCCGGGGGAGGCCGGGCCGGCACCGGGTCAATTCAGGAGAGTGCACTGCTGGCGAGGGCCGATCAGACCTCTCCAGTTGACGCTTTAGACCTCATCAGTGAAGTGGGCTGTGGAAATTACAGGCAGAAACAAAGGGTTGGGTTAGACTAATTGGAGGAAACAAGAAGAAAGATCGGTGGATGTGGGTGTGCTGTTACAGTGTACCGGCTGTTTGAATAATGCATTCAACTCTCAAAAGTTGCAAACACAAGCTGTTGCATGTTAAATACAGAACAGGAGAGATTACTATGAGTACTGCACTTTTAGAAACATTAAATTGCAAGGAAGATGCAGCAACCCAGGTTGCTTGTTTAAGGAAATATTAGTGAAAAATAAAAACAAATCAAAACATTTGCCTTATAGTAAGTTAATTGATTAGATTACATACAGTAGGGCAGACCATTGAGGGCTTACAGTAAAATTACAGTGTTAATTTAGTGAGCCACTGAAGCAAATGGAAATGATAGATATGCCAGTGCAAATGACGTTCTTTCAAGGAAAGAAGAGAATGTAGAGAGACATAACAGAAGT
Organism: Galaxias brevipinnis; assembly: GCA_036023535.2. Lineage (NCBI taxonomy): Eukaryota > Metazoa > Chordata > Actinopteri > Galaxiiformes > Galaxiidae > Galaxias > Galaxias brevipinnis. The sequence continues at coordinate 15,926 of JAVQIZ010217551.1, read as the reverse complement.
ACTTTTGATATGGTGCTCAAAATGTACACATAAATATTTTGAAGGTAAAACAGGGTTATTACCATCGTGTTAACCAATTTAATATGGCTTATACAATTGAGTCACATAATAAGCTTTATTGAGCCTGGCAACTGTTCAGAGAAGATGGGTCGCTCTCTTTGAAAGCGATAGTAACCTTGTGCCGTATGCAACAGACCAAGGACAGCTAAATTAGAAAAGCAATCGACTCAGTCTGTGTGGCTGGAGAGACCTATTAAAAAGCATCACCACAGGCTACACAAAGCCTCAGTATGCCAAGCCATGAGTCCTTCCCTGCTAAAAAAAACAAAACGTGCTAAACTACCAGTCACTTACAGCTATTCTGCCTCTTACTGCACCTGCTACAGGGGGGTCATGGAATAAGCTTGGTATAGACAAATGCTAACGAGGAAAGTTGTGTGGGACAATAAAAGTTTCCATTGAACATTTTGTTTGTATTAAAGTTCTGTGCGTCATAATACTGAGAATAAAAGGGGCCATCATTTCAACTAGCTAAAATGCTCTTTCTTTTCTTTCATAAGTAATTACATCACCATTTTGGAAATAGAAACAAGCATCCATTGGAGTAATAATATCCTAATTATGGGTCTCGCTCAAGGGATACCACAAGCACTTTGTTTACATAGGCAATTATTGACCATTTCCCAATGGACTTGCAGATCAAGTTCTACAGAATTTATGTTGTGTATGATGTCACACATATAGTGTACACAGCACATAGTTTGCAGGTCAAAAAATAATAGAGAAGGCATCGAGAAACAATGAGAAAGACAAATAGAGTGAGAAGCAAACATATTGTGTTCGGTTTTTGACTTGACATCCCCTAAGGCTTTTCCTGTATTTACACCATGCTTTCTAGTAGTATTGTACTGCCAAATGCTTTTAGTTTATTAATTTTTTTTCAAGAACTATAGTAAAATATAACACTTAAATTATTTTTAAATATCTGAACAAATCTGTTCCTTTTTGACAAGTGCTCTGCCTGCAAACGTTGATGGTGATAAGACCGATATTGTATAGTAACTGGCTATGCAGAGGCCAAATGTCACCAGAACCTTCTGGCATGTGTATTCTGATGATTTGGTCTTGTGTACATTTTAAAAGTACTAATCGAATAGAAACTTAAGGCTCTTCCATTGTAGTTTAATACTGTGCTCAAAGGTTCACATCCATACACACGCAATGTCGCACATGTAAATACAGACAAACACACCAACACTCCAGCTGCTTGACCTTTACGACATGTCATAATGCTCTACAGAAAACAAAATCTTGCATAACACCGCTTTGTAGTGTAAACAAATTGACAACACTGAATATATAGAAATCTGCTGGACCGTTTAAACCTCAAGCAACAAGGCAGCACTTCAGTTCTCTCCCTATCCAGCAAGTCATTTAACTCTGTTGGACATCTAGTATTACAGAGTCTCTTGACTATGAGGTAAACAAGGCAAGCTTCCGACAGACCTGCCAACACAGTCAGATGGATCAAGCCATGAGTGAATCTGTGGGACGTTCTCATTGTGATGGGACTATTGAACAACCATTCATTAGCTAGAGGCACATCACATATTATCTGAGCCTCTGCTTTGTCTACACAAACATGACAAGGCCTAAAGGGGCTAATGATGACAACTTGTGTCTGTCTGTGTCTGTGTGCAATTGGGGAGAGCAGATGAAGCAGATGGAAACTTGTTACATAAACTTGCTCCATTTCTAGTTCAAAAATCAATCATTTAGGTCTAATCAGTCATTTGCCTGGGAAGCATGCATAGCACAACAAATTTGATTCTAATATTGTGAAGTATGGGATGGCACGTTCAGTATTTTACCTGTTGTTACATGCATTTTTTTCTTTTTTCTTTTTGTAAAACAGGATTTGAATCTGAATTTTATAAACTACAATAATTGTGATTAATAAATAGTATTAATATTTATAATTTTATGGCCCATCTTCCCCACTATATCGAACAGGGTTCCAACGGGTAGATCAAATTGACATATATTTCATAGACTGTGTAACCATCTCCGTAAAAATAGGTAATTCTTAAAACTATGGATAACAAACTTTCTAATTGTTAAAATGTTTAGCATCAAAATGTAACATCAAAATGTAAGATTTCTCATTACATCTGACCAAAACTCCCCCCCCCCCCATTTAAATATGTTATCCATGTTCAAGTTTTTGAAATTTAAGCTTTAATATTCATCATTCAATAACATATTCTGTATATATGCATTTCTAGTAAAATGTTCTAAAAAAGTGAACTATTCATCCGTAAAAATGAATCATAAACATTACCTGTCGAACCTAAATCTGCCGTGATATATTTTAGTACATCCCAGTGCAGCAGCTCATGTGTATCGTTAAAATCCAATTTTGAGGTCGAATGATATTAGAATAGTTATAGTGGTTCTAAAGATAGTAGTTATAGTGGTTCTAAAGATAGTATTGTACATTACATTTTTTGTCATTACCCCCTTCAGCAAATACTGAAGAAGATGATTAGGTTTGCTAGGCGGTAGGCCTACCTTAAAAACGCATGTGTCTATCCCCGCCCTTTCGCAGCTATCACCCAATGAAAAGCCTCAGCGCCTGTTTGGAGCGCTTGAAAGGTCCCCCTCCCGCCCGGGATCAGATTTGAAAAACAGAACACCTATAAATGAATTGACCAAACCGTTAGAATTGTTACAATGACTAATGCCATCATTATTAAGAAACACTTTGATTAACACTTATCTCACTCCACAATGCAACCATAGTTACGCCTTTTGTCCTTTATTTTGTTGACGTGTGAAACTAAAATTAATTCCCATTATTATGTTATTCCCTGTCCTACCTGCAAATGTTAAATATGATGGGGAAAAAATTTGAGAACAAAACCTTTAAACGGACAGTGTGGAACACCATGTAGTGCTAGTAATGAAACACAAGGGGGTACCCTAGAACTACCATAAAACATTTTTTTATCCTCTACCTCTATGTTAATATGTCAACAAGACAATCTTTTTTGATATTAAAGACATCTGTAAATCAGAAGGACATCAGGTCATTATTAAACGTTTTTATTTTCTTTATAGTGCAAACTTTACAAGAGTAATAGAATAAACAGAATAATTTATACAAAATGAAGTCACAAAATACAACAAAAAATCCCTATAAAATATTACATATTTACAACAGGACAACACTATTTAGGCCTAGCTTTGAATGTTGGCAAGTCTTTGTTATCTCAGTGTTAATTATAACCAGGCCTCCTGAATCACCTCCACGGTGACATCAGTCATGGTCTCACCAACATCCTTTGGTGTCTTTATGGGTGCCATGACCTGGTCTCTGGATTGGTGTGTTCCCGTTCGGCCTCTCCCTCTTTCATATTTCTCTGCGCTGACCATTGGCACAGACACCCAGGTGGTCTGGTTGAACAGAGCGTAGTCCACCTTGTAGTGCTTGCTTCCCAGCCTCAACATGTCCTGGAAGCAGTTGCCCCAGCGGATGTCAGAAGGGGCATAGCAGGTGCGTGTCTGGTGCATGAGGCCGGTGGAGTCGCCAGTGTAAGTGAAGGACACCACCAGGTCAAAGTCCTCCTCCGACAGTCTCTCAGGGTCCAGACCATAGAAGGGGCTGCCAGGCTCCAGCCTGTGGATGATGGTTGCCGGCGTGGCCAGGACCAGGTCTCTCCCCTGGATGTCCAGGTCCTGGTAGGACATGAAGATGACGCCTGAGGGTTGCCTTACATGGCGGACTAGCTGGGCTCTGACGGTGCCTTCCAGAATGTGGTTTCCCCGGAAGTCCCCGAGGCGCCAGCTCAGGCACAGCACTCCGTTACGCAGGTTCACGACCGCACAGTGACTGAAACCCACCGTCTGCGCCCGCTTACGGGCAGACGCCATTTTGGCGGCAGCGATGCCAATGATGATGGTGTCAAGGAGGCAGCTAAATAAATCCTGAGCCGTCACCAAGATGATCGCCACCATGCAGGTCTCCGACATCCCCCTGTAGCCATAGCCGATAGTCGCCTGGGTTTCCATTGAGAAGAGAAAGGCAGCGGTGAAGTCGCGCACGTTATGCATGCAAGGCTCGTTGTCAACCTCCACGGTGTCTTTGTGCACATACGCTATCACCCAGTAGAGGAGGCCAAAGAAGAGCCAGGACAGGATGTAGGAGAGGGAGAAGAGAAGAAGCATGGCCCTCCAGCGGATCTCCACCAAGGTGGTGAAGATGTCTGTCAGGTAGGGTCCCCACTCCCCTGAGACCTGCTGGAACTCCACGGGACAGCTGCCGTCCTTCTCCATGTAGCAAAGCCGTCTCGCAGCCTTCTCATGTGGCCAGCCCATTTTGTGCACGGTGGTGTGGTGGGTGTCTATGGCAATCTGCTCCCCATGCTCTGGGCTCATTTTGACCAGGCCTGCTGAACTCCCTGCAAAGGAGACAACAGAACATAAATGGAGACATTTCCCCACTGAATGTATAGGAGAGGTACAAGCAGTCCTGCAATGGATAGGTGAGATGGCATTTAGCATTTATTATAAAAATGTAAATATCGCTCTGAGTGATAGTTGACGTTAGACCTTCGTTTCTGAGTGAACAGGCCCGGTCAAACTGTGCCTTAGGCTTTCTCCGTCAGAGTGAGGAAGGCCAATGCCAGACTCTGGCTGTGAAAATAATATCTAAAGACCATGAGTCCCTCTGAGAGTTAATTATTGGCCAGAAAGCTATTAATGGATGGAAACTAGCCTAAAGAGTTACAATAAAACCTGTCGGCCACCCAAATTAAAAATGAATTGATTAATTACCACAAAAGTTTTCATCGTTCATTTTACTATAATAATGACTTGATAACACACTCTGAATTAAAGTACATAAGAACTTCATTGATTATACAGGAAACTTTTAAACCCAAATATCTTGACTACTGTTGTAAATGTTTGTGACATCCTGGAAATAAGCTTGAGGGCTTTTGGAAACTGTTCTTTCCATGATGTGAGCCACATAAATTAATGCAAATTAAACCTGTAATAGACCATAAAACCACTGTGGCGTGCAATGTCAATCAAAGGTTTTCAACTCTGTGAATCTGTATCGGAGTTCTACTCAACGGATGCATGGAAGTTGTTGAACTCAAAGATATGGTTGATTATATACAGGGTTTCCACATCTTTTATAAAGCAAGTTCAAGAACTTTTCAATGACTTTCCAGGTCAAATTCTCTCATATTTAAAAACACGTTCTGGTTGACACAGATTGGGGTTAAGCACTCACAAAACAACATACATTTCAAAATTTGTATTATTGTTTTACATTCATATATTATGAATTATTATATGACTATTATAATAATATTCATATAGTGATTATTATATGAAGAATTATTCGGCCACATTGTAGGATTTTCAAGACCAATATCCATGAGTCTGTTCATATGTCTTCACCACTGCCCATGCACTTGCTCTTCATGCGACCCATGGTGCATTGAAGATTGAGTGTACAACAAAACAGCCTTTAGCATTGATCCTTTCACCCTGTGCTCTATATTTGGCTATGGAGGATCACATCTCAAAAGATTAACCAAGGATTTTGGCCTAAAATGTATTTCCGCACAGGAAAGAACCTCCTTTTAATCAAGTTTAAGCTTATCTCTTAGTTTTACGTGCAGGCCAAGTATTTCCATTTCCTTTATGAGAACTAGAAAAGTTGTATAAAAAAATTAAGTAAATCAAACAACCATAAAAAATCTGTATTAATCTTGGAATAGGTAAAAAAAAGGGTTAACATTTTCAACTCAGAAACAAGCCAATTCCTGTTTTAGAATAGTGTGGCACACTCAAAAAAACCAATTGTGAACTTCTAGATTTCAATACGTTTAGTGACCTACCTGTTCGTCTATATTGGAACTTCCATTTGAGTTCTTCCCCTCATTATGTACAACCCTGACCCCTCCGAAGTTATTAAGCTTTTTTCCACGGGTGTAAATTATTATCTCGCAACTACCTCTAGGAGCTTACTTCTCTGAATGTTCCTCCGAAAGTCAATCTTTAACTGTTTAAATGCAACATCAGTGCAAAATGACACATTACACACAAACAGTAAAATCAAACAATCAAGTGAAAGTTATGTTTTCAAGCTCTAATGGTTTTGTAAATCAATATTGTTCAAAGGACAGATTTCTATATCTAACAACAGTCCCTCACCCCACCCCAGGAAAAGAAATGGTATTTATTACTTTATAGATTTACCAAAGAACATTGCTTATTCTTATCTATAGTTTATCATTATATCAAACACACCGATCCTACTCGACGTATTCCGCAACACTGTTATTTTCCTGTTGCCTTATCATTATGTATTGTTAGAACAGACTGTTAAACACCAGTGGCAATTACACAATTCTTAATAATAAAAAACATGCAGTGCTGTATAGAGCTATGATTGAATAGAACTCCCCTCCAGGTCATATATCTAAAACACAGAATAAAACTTGTTTAGTGTCCGAAGGATCTTAGTGTGCATTGTTGACTAATTATTGACATTTTTATATATTCTTTGTTTTTGTTATTTGTCTTTTATTGTGTTGATCATTTCATCTTTATCATCTCTTTTGTGTGACCACAGGAAGAGTGATGGGGCTCCTAATTAAATGAAATCAAACCTCGTTTGTGCAACATTCCATCACTCTTAGAGATTATGAAAAATGCTCTGCCATCAATTTTATTTTCCATATTCTTTTAATATTCACTCAGTTTTACATTTTCAGAGTCTATAGCAAAGACGAGGCATTATAAAACCATGACGTCCATGATAACACATGAATTGCAGAAATACAAGGCTACACTAAACTGCAAAGGTAAGACACTGCATTAGACACAATCATGCAATACTAATTGAAATTCAACAAAATAAAAGTCATTGAAGTAATGAACTTACTTAGATAGTAGCTGTTCTAAAAAGTTGTAAAAAAGGTGCAGATCTGTCAAGTGTTAAGCCAACTTTTCCAAGTCAGACTAACTTGCAAACCCAATTACAGGTGAATATGACTGTTTGGGACAGGCGTGGCTCTGAGGCAAAGTCCCATGCATGACAGATATTAAACCTATCAAGTCAAGTCCCCCTGGCCAACCTATTAGGGTAATACTTAATGTATAGCCATTATAATAACTACGAGTTGTTTTTTATAATGCCACCTACATACTTGTTATCAAATTGATGAAAATGCCCCCTAGCTAAAATTTCAAGAAGATTGAAAATAAAGAGTTTTGTTTTAAGGCAAATCAGTTAATATTTGCAATGATTCATTACTCAGAAAGTTAACCTTTGCTCTATTAATTTTCAATAAGCTGATGAGTGGTCTACTTTCTTTCTTTTAAATTGAATGCCCACAACTTTTGTCTGGTAAACACCCAATCATTCCTACAACATACTCTCAGACCATAGGACAACATTCTACTATTCCAAGAGATAAGGAAGTCTGTCACTGTCAGAGTTCATAGCAGTATGACAAAGCAAAAACAAAGTAGTCTTAACAGTATACATTACGTACAAAGATAAACTGTGTACCCCCAATCTGGTAAGAAGTGGAAGCTTTATGTCCATCCATCCATTAGCTATACCGCTTATCCTTTGCAGGGTCGCGGGGGGGGCTGGAGCCTATCCCAGCTGACACAGTGCGAGAGGCGGGATACACCCTGGACAGGTCACCAGTCTATCACAGGGCTGACACATAGAGACAGACAACCACTCACACTCACACCTACGGGCAATTTAGAGTCACCAATTGACCTGCATGTTTTTGGACTGTGGGAGGAAACCCACGCGAACACGGGGAGAACACGCAAACTCCACACAGAAAGGCCCTTGGGTCAGGTGGGGATTGAACCCAGGACCTTCTTGCTGTGAGGCAACAGTGCCAACCACCGAGCCACCGTGCTGTCCTCTCTCTGGACGCTATATGTTAACTACACAATTTTGGTGTCCAAAATATATTCCGATATTAGACAGACACAAAGCCATAATAATAGTGTCACAAAAGTGTATCGGTCAAAGATTTATTTCAACTCTGTATGTTATTTAGAGATTGTTATTTGAGATTCTGTTGAGGGCAATAACATGAAAAAAAGCATGAGCAGTTAAATAATGTTCAGTACCATGTCCAAAAGTGTAATGCCTTGCGGTCACCAAGACATTCATTCATACAGCATCTGACGCTCTAAGACCATCTTTTTTTCCTACCAGTGCAGCAGAAAGAAAATGCTCTAGGCTGAGGGAAGCCAGACTTAAGGGCCAGGCTAGACAATGACAATGTAACTCTGACATAAGACCTGTTTCCTTTTACATACTCATCTACTCATTCCTTTAGTGTTGTTATGAATAGATGTCGTAGACATTCTGCTTTGGGAAATAAAATCCTTCTGAACAAGCTTCAAACAAAACCACTTAAACATTTCAATAGTTCTTTAGGTAACAGAATTTTGTGAATTCTAGATTCATGGTGACACATAATGCCTAATATAAGGGCAGTACGCGTAGAAATGCATGTTAAAATAAAGCTACTGTAGCTGTAATCAGAGAGTGTTATATTATAGATGTTTTGACCTCTAAGTCAAACAAATTTATAATGCAAAAAAAAAATCTTGTAAAGAGCCATAACTCACTCACCAGGGAGGTTGAATCCTTGGATGGCCAGCAGTGATTTTTTTTTTGAACTCCAGTAGCACTACTGTTAAAAACTTTATATGTCTGTTGTACAGGTACTCTGTCTGTTCATGTCTCTTAGAAGTTTAACAATCTGGCACACTGTATAATAACTAACATACTGTACCATATGGAGCAGGAAATGAGGGTCAAAGGACAGGTCAAAGATATCTCCCATAAATTATCTATTTATAGGGCAGCATGCCCCTTATGGCCAATGCTACAAAGAACTGGCAACATGACAACCTTATTTTGGATCATCTACAGCTTGGCACATCTATGATCAACATGCATAATATGGCCATTCCATCTGTAGCCTACTTGTTGTGTTTTAGAATGCAAATGGTCATCTTTTGATCTTGTAAAGGCACAGATTCGCTGAAAACAACAAAGAAAAGCTAACTGTAATGATAGTGCGGTTTAAAAACGGCACAAAAAAAGTGCGGCCTTGAAAAAAAAACTCATCAAAACTGTTGTTGCGTTTATTCGATTATATTAATCCATTTTGCAAGTGTAATATAATATCACCTCACTTCAAATTCCTTCTCCAAATGGGACCACTGTCAAGCTAAAGAATGACAGAAAATCACCTACAACAAGTGTCATGGCTATTGTAACCCACCATGTGTGCAATATCTCAAATAATAACTTCTACTTTGGATTAATCAACCAGATATTATTCCAACCAAAAAAGTGGACATTTCCATTAAAAGGTTTAATATCACCTAAATTGATTTTTAATTTCCAGGAAACATTCAAGTGAAGTAAAAATTATCTGGACTCAGGTATGCCACTTACCTGTAAATCTCAAAGCATATCACAGTCCATCATATTGTTAAAGCTATAGAGCAAATGAAGGAAAATAAGGATAATGAAGGGCCAGACTGCTCAGAGAATATTTAGGACAGCAAGGCATGTGTAGTTGGAGGTTTAATAGGCCTTTAAATGATTTGGAACAGACTGTACACTTGCTTTATGTTCTTTAAATAAACTGTTGCTCAATGGTTATTACTCTTACTGGTACAATTGCATTTACTCAATATATCCCGATTGTGACAAAAATATTTAGTTTTCATTTCAATAAATAAAATCTTAAAATGAAAAGGGACATTCTGAATGTGTAACTAACAAAAATGTCATAAATAAAACAAAATGTTCCATAAAAGAAAATGTTAGCATATTTATTTATTAATAATTAATCATATTTACATTCATACACAAAAATATTTTAGTAATTTTACAGATATCTTTTCAAACTTTAAGAAACAATATGCATCCATATATAATATCCCTAAATATAATCCACTCCATAAAAAAAGTCCCTCGCCAGCTGTCAAAACAGTTCTTTGTGCCATGCGTGTGTCATGGATAATTACACGTGTCAGTAAAACCCAGGGCTTTGTAATGGCTTTGTAATGGCCCTGTCAATGAGAACCCAATTAGATCTGTGTGTTTCTTTAGCTTTGTCTCCGACATAATGCCAAGGATTGGTCCTGGACATTGAGCTATGGCTACGAAGCGCCATTGTAATAGTAAACTGCAGGTGAAACTACCTGTGCAATGACTTTCTGGTTAGCAGACAAAGGGAGTACAGTAATTGCACTTCTGTTGTGGTGGGTTCACAATTATGAAATGCATACTGGGATCAGTTATATGCCCAGCGAGATTAATATTGTACACAGGAAGAAAAATGTGCTTGCCACTGATAATTGTCTTTACTATTTATACATAAACCTATGTCATGGACTGTTAATGTTGAGAATATGCATTGATATGTACTTAGAGCACACGTCACAAACACTGGCCTTTTTAAAGGTGGTCCAATAGATCTAGAGGAAAGATCTGAAGGGAAGAAGAGCCAGGATTTCTTATGGGGGAAACGGTGAGAAGCCACTCATTTTATTTAATCTGCTTCGTACTTTTCTCTTAGCAACTAAAATACTCAAAACTAAATGAGAAGACAATATATGCTTTACTTCGTTAACAGCAATCTGGCAGAAAAGAGAACTCTAAACTGCAGAATGTTCCAGATTCTCTTAACCCTGCTTGTCCTGACTGAAAGCAAGTATTCCTGCAAGAATTCCTTCAACTTCAAATAATCGACCCTGTATTAAAAATACTTGGTTGCCAGCTTAAGCATTTTAAGCAAATTTTCAAACAACATTTATTATAAGTCCTATTACTATAGGCCACAGTGGATGTTGAATTCAGAAATATGTCCAGATTTATTTGTATACAATATCATAAATTAGCTGTACTACTTACTGTCTGCATGTATTTCAATAGGTTCTGGTCAGAGCACCTTACTCTGCACCACGCGTCGATGTCTGGCTGAAATGTTAATCCGTAAGGAATACCTTAGCCAGCCACAGTATGACAACTGCACAAGTGTTATTAATGTGCCATTAATTACTTATGAAACCTTGTCTGTTGTAAGTATTTTCCATCTGTACAATTCTAGTATCTTTACTATGTTAGAGTTATCCTTAAACATTATTTTTAGGGAATTTATGCAATATACTTTATAGCCTACACTCTGCTTAATTCTCTCGATTTCGATTGTGTTATTTCAAACAGGACACAAAGAACCTTATTTTTACTAGCCGACTTCAAATAGCATTGGTAAGTTTACCTTAACATGGTCAAAATCAGTATTTAAATGTATAATTATCAAAGAATTCCAATCCAAATTACAGACATGGAATGACCCTGATTTAGCATGGAACACTTCAGTCTACGGTTTTGATGCCGTGGTTCTGCCTGTGAATAAAATCTGGACCCCTGAGCTTCATGTTAACAATGCGTGAGTCCATGATCAATCATTTTTGGATTCTCTAGTACCTCTCTAGTTTGACATGTAATTAAGCAGCTATAAGTGAAGCAACGTCTCCATTTCCCCTGCCTGCAGCTTGAATACAGAAATGAAACAAGGCTCCACTGACCTGCTAGTGACCAGCAATGGGTCCGTAATACACACCGTCATTATGACCACTGTGGTGGGATGTGAGGTCAACCTGTTCAAGTACCCCTTTGCTACTGACTCCTGTCCTCTTGCTCTTAATGCCTGGGCCATTAACGGTAAGCTCACAGCCTTAAGTTGAAATATATATTAAACTTTTCAAGCAGCAGTAGCACAGGTCCATTTAGAGTGCTTGTGCACTAGTTTCTTATTGATAACAGTAAGATAAAAAAAGCTCTTTGTTCAGATTTCTTAGCTTAGAGACTGCCACGTAAACCACGTAAAGGTTGATGGCTGGGTAAAGGGGGAAAAGTGTGTCACAAAGAAATTAGCCCCCCCAAAATGAATCGGTTTAAGAAAAGCAAATGACACTTCCATGCGTTGAGATTTGGCCAGTAATTTAAACTAATAATTTGTCTTGAGGGTGTGGTATGCAACTCCATATCGGACAAGTAAAAATGAACGATGGTGACAGTGGAGACTGGCGCACCTTGTCAGTCACCATGGAAAAAGGTTCGAGCAGAGATGACCGCAGATACCTTTTGGTAAGTAGTTTATTTAGTCTAAAGGGGATGATCTGCCAGCATTTAATTATAGTTATTGTAGTCAGTTAGGCATACCTTGTTAAGCATAACAGTTTTGACAAATGTTGTCATTGCCTTACTCTCCAGGTGGAACTCACTATCAGGTTCTTCAACCCTTTCGTGTCATTGGTCCTGCCAAGTATTCTGATCCTTATTGCGGATATTGTGAGCTTCTCTCTGCCACTGGAAGGACGTTCATCCTTCAAAGTCACCTTGGTCCTCAGCTTCATCATGTTCATGGTCATTCTGAACAATCTGCTCCCTGGGGACAGCAAATGCAGCCCTCTACTACGTCAGTACACAAACACATACACACTAACTGTAGGGTACACAGACTTGATGTTGTTGTATTTGCACTTGTATACTATCCTAGCCGAGTACCTAAGTGTTGCCATCCACAGGTTACCATTTCTGCTGCTGTTTGGTCTTTTTGGTGGCAAGCATGCTACTGACCATGGTGCTGACAGGCCTGTCTAAGAATGTCAACTTAATGCCATTAAAAAGGTTCAAATCCAAATCTTTGAACGACACAAAGGAAAAAGAATTGGGAGATGAAGGTAAGTCATCTCCTAATAATCAAATAATAATTGATGTTCTACTATTGCTGTTATATGAGATGCCAACATGAAATGCGATTAAATAAGAAAAATACAAGATGAAAATGCTAATGCTACATTCAATGAAAGATCTACTCTGTATAATGATTAACATGGGTAGACTTAAATTGAGGAAATGGGCAAGGTATCTTGTGACGTTTTTGGATGTTTTCACAGAATCCAAAGCTGACATTAGTGTCATCAAACTGAACGCCTCAGTGGAGGATAGTCCAGCCCTCCTGAAGTTAGTCCATTACGTGGAAACTATGACGGCACAAGACTTGGAGAAACAGAAATGCCAAACCTATGCCTCCAAGCTTGACAAAATTGGTTTCTGTGTCTACCTATCTATTGTCATCACCTACACAGTCATCATGACTTATATGTTTGCCGGATTTTCATGTACTATTAACCATTTTGGTTTCTGGGAATAGTCATCTTTCAATAACAGTTACAAAATAAGAAAGGTGTTACCTAAAGCATGTAATAGATATGAATAAAGCACTACGTTCTTGGTTAGAAAATTATAAAATAGATTGAAGTACTTCAAACATATTTTATTGCATTTGGATAGGAATATAATGCGCCAAAAACGATTTGCATGAACACATCTATGAAAATGGAGGTTGCTAAACGGAATGGCAAAGGAATTTAAAGGCTTGTAACCCCAATGCCTCAAACATAAGAGCAAGCGGCATTGAGTATCTGGGAATTATCTGGTCTTCGACTTCAGACACACTTATCAAACAGTCTGTCCATCTTCTCATCCACCTGCGTTGGACAATACTTGCGGTACCTCTCTGGGTGCTTGGAGAACGCCGCATCTTCACATCTGAGTAAAACGATCACTCATATTTCATTTTCCGACTTGTATACCTTTTATTCAAATATAACATACTACCTAAATTAAACAGAAATCACAATGTCATGTATTGCAGATGAGTTAAATTATTTATAATATGCCTAGTTAATTAAATTATAAGAGGATTGGTTTCAGTGTTTGAATATTGAAGTAGTATCCTATTGTCAGCAATTGTCAACAGCAAGTTAACATGGTCCAACTCTAATCACATGCAGTGTTTCACTGTGGTGTTTAACCTGTGTAGAAAGGCGGAGTAGGCCTTGGACACCAGCTCTCTCTGGGCTTTACAGATGGCAGCGCTCAGCTCTGGGTCTGGTAGTGCCCAGCCTTTCTGGGCCTTGCAAAGCCCCTCAAATCCCTCGTTAAAGGCCTTAACGGGTTACGGTATATTAATGGACGTTGTCATGGCAACGAAAGTACATTGTGTTAACACACTAGTAAAGTCATTACATCACAAGATAGTTTGAGAGACAAAGTACTGTATAATGTGAGAAGGCAGTAGGAAAGCATTGAAAGAGGGGTTGTGTTTTTAGACTTCATATGGGGCCGTTTTGATTTGACATGAATCCGTGGAACACTTCTTACAATACGTTTTATAACATTCAACAGTAGATGTTTAACCTCACTTCAACAGGAAATATATGCTTTGTTTCTTACCTTGAATTTATCTTTGATCAACTGACGGTCTTTATCTTTTAGCTGAGGAGATGGAGACCAGACAAGGGTTTGGTATAGCCTAAGAAATATGTTTATAAGGGACCTACTGTAAAGTTAACAATGTCCCTCACCTTGTCGCCTTGCTTGTACTTGGGTAGATTCTTGTCAGACAAGCTTTTTGCTAACTTTCTCCATCTCAAAAGCACAAGCACAGGGGGCCTACTCTTAAAATGCTGTCAAATTTGAAATTTGTTTTTAGCTATATACCATTGCTTTCTTCCCTGTGTCTTACCTATGCTGATGCACCTGTCTCTGTTCCTCCATCAGCTTGTTGTACAAAACCTCTGGATCCTTGCCGTTGTCTTTCACCAGATTAAACAGTTCTGACCTGCAGACAGATTTCCTTGTCACATCCAACCTGACACCTCTGCTAATAGACAGAGACTGAAATTCCATGCTGATAGCTGGGCTACACTGCTGGACAAACCCTGACAGGTGCAATAATATCGGCAGGGTTGATTTGGTATAAGAAAGTTTTTCGTTTTTTTTGCTAAAGGACAAACGGACCTACTTCTTTAGAGACTTCAGTAAGTAGTTAAAATTATTAAGGAGGAAGATTGCACGCAGGGCATGATCCTCATAGACCTTGGCCTTATTCTGAAGGTTCCACCGGAGATTTTCAAGGGCTTCACCTAAATGGCAAAGGACACAGAGAAAACGAAAAAAAGGAATGTGAAGAAACCAAAAAACAATCTGTGCATATTCAAAATGGGTAGTTAAAATAAATGTATAAATACAGATATAGGCACGCAGTTTGGGCGTATCCTCCTTCGGCTTGACCCCAGCTTTGTCCTTTCTCTTCTTTACCCGTTGTTCTTCTTCTTGGATCAACGGGTCCATTTCCACTTAAAAAACAAAAACATTGCTGTTTGGAATGTCCATTTGCTTTCCCCTCTACATTTCATTTTGTGACAGGGATGCGCGAGAGGTAAACCCACCCCCACCCCACCGCTAACATTAGATATAGGCCATCTTTGTTTTTACCGAGATCTTCTTGGCTGCTCTGAAAAGTGCTGGCCTCTTCCTTATTAGGGATTCCAATCTCTTCAACTTGGGGGCACAGCATGAAATTTACATTGATTTTATATAGCAGCAAATGCTGCAGGAACAGAATGGCCTATAAGGGAGAGTAAGAATTATTAGTAGTAGTATCACAAATATAATTCATTATTTAAAACCGAAGAGTGCCTTTGTACAGGACAGCCTCTAGCCCCCCTACTGTAAATGCAAACATGACACTGAAACTTTCTTCTTGAAGTATTTTGTATTGTGAATACGTTGGAATTAAATAGAAAAAAAAGGTAGAACCATAATTTTTTATTTGCCTACATTGCGGGTCAGCTCATGAACAGTTCCATCCTTGGGCATGTTCTTGTCTGGACTGCTCTGCTAATAGGAGGGGCCAAAGGCCAAAGGAAAAACTTAAGGACAGGAGTATATCCAACTACCCTATATGTATATACATATATATACACAAACT
>JAVQIZ010217524.1:0-18164 GCA_036023535.2 Galaxias brevipinnis | reverse complement strand
GAGAGGGAGGGAGGGAGGGAGGGAGGGAGAGAGAGAGTTGGTTTTAGATAGAGAGAAGGAAAAGAAGCTGACACTCATTGTGGATTGTACTTTTCCTTTTTTTCCCCTCATCTTGACAGAATGGAATGTGAAGATTTGACCCTGTCAATCAGGCCTAGTGACAAGTTTAATCGCGGTGTGCCCTCCACCAAATGATGGCTAAATAGGAATGCAAATAATAGAGCGCTGGGGCCTCTTATAAATGCTAATCAAGAGCACTAATCAACTGACAGGTCTGCAGATCCAGCTTGTTCAAGGAGTCACTCAAACTTAGTTTTCTCTCTTTCCTTTTTCTTATTTCCAAGCTCTTCCCCCCCTTTTCTATCTTTCTCACAGTGACTTTTTTGACCATGGGTGATTTAAAGGGGAAACCAAGGTTTCACTCTGAGCCTCAAACGCTCTCTGTCCTATCCGAGGTTATTCCACTGGAGTATCTCTGGGGTTTGATCTGTTTAGACGGATGTGTTACACGTCAATTATGATTGCCTTTGATGTTTCTCAGTATTTATTTTTCATACTTTTTTTTCCAAGCGGGAAAAGAAAGGTTGTATTCCTTGCCCTGCAAAGGGTATCAATCTGAACTCCCCTTCTTGTTTAAGATAGACCAGCTGCCTTTTTCTGAACCATGTAAATGAACTCTTGCCAATCCACTCTTCTGTGATCCCCCACAAAAAGTCGAGATCTCTGCAAAGACTTTGAAATGTTGATTTTGTCAGGTTTGAGGATGGTGACTTCCCTTCGCACCTCTAAAGAAATACAATTGATCTAAGTTCTATGTGCGCTTCAAAGTTGTGAAGGTTGCCGTTCCCCTCCGATTGTCAAATATGTCAAAGCTAAATATGAAATTCTGTCCTGCCTTGGCGGCATCAAAAGTCAGGGCAATATTTTTTTTTCTAAAGTCCATAACTTCAGTAAGAAGGAGACAAAAACAGCAAACGCACAGCTAATGTACAGTCATACTCAAGGACATGTTCTTTCTTCTTTATATTTAAAACACCACAATTAGGAAGGATTACAGATGCTAAATGTTCCTTTATGCATACTGAACACAAAATGTTGCTTAATGCTTGGAAATCTATAATTCATTCGTTTAAAGAAAAACTTTTTATTCAAGAGGGTAGATTTAATTTTCTTTGCCATAATTATACATGATTTGATATGGTCTGGGTTTGTCAGAGGGGATAAAAGGGTGATATGGGACGTCGAGAGGATCTAACATCTTAAAGACTATCCCTCTCCCAGCACTAATGATGGTGTACAGGCCAATTCTCTGGGGCCAGTCTGAGTGCTTCCAAGATATCCCATCTTCACAAGCAATCCACATAACTTAGTCTGGCAATGCCAAAGGGAGGTTTAAAGACAAGCCAAAGAGCATGAGTAAGAGACGTGTCAGAGAACGGCACCACACATAAATCTCGGCAAACTAAACATTACCCTTACGGATCCAGGTTCTCCTCTCGCTCCTTATTTTTTTGCAAAAAAAGAGGAAAAACTCTGACCTGACATCAATGAAAAACTGCTAAACGGGTGTCTTGATTTATGTGTTTATCCATTTTCCAGCTTGAGGTTGTCTTGGTTAAACTGTGAAAGGGGAGGAGACCAATACATATGCAACTTATGTGGAGCTTTTAAAGGTTATTAACTCTGAAACTATATATATATATATATATATAAAGAGAGAGAGAGGGAGAGAGAGAGAGAGAGAGAGAGAGAGAGAGAGAGAGAGAGAGAGAGAGAGAGAAACTGTATACAGTTCATGGACATTCAAAAGAAATGCAATGCCCAATCATGTATATGCAAGCTCATTTCTCATTCAGTGTCAGCCTGTTTAAGTTAATGAAGCAGTGAAGCACCCACCACGCTGACCGAGGTGAAAGATCGATGGACATACTGAACGGTGCAACTCCAACCAGACATCACTAGAGGCACCAACACATCACATCAAACACCCAGCCAGCTGGGCATGTCTGCTCCATCAGCCCACCGCCTTCGCTGGATGATAACGATGCCCCTCAGTCTGGTGGTTTCTCCATGGTCCCGTTTGATCAGGTGCAGTCCGCCAGCCCACACCCTATACATTGTCCCCCGTCAACAGTTAGCCCGAATGATTAGGATTACCCTGAGACAGCGGCTTGACGTATCCAGCTGTTGGGTTTGGCCCTGTCTGTCATTCTGTCTGGGTGAGCCTTTACCTGGGGGGTGATTGGAGAAGGCTTCTGCTTGTTTTGACGGGAGGGTATTCAAAGACCTGAGCCTTTAATAGGCCGTCACTAAGGGCCAAAATAAAGTACATGCCATTGCTGTCTAATGTCAGACTCTGTACGCTAAAGCAAGAAACCTCACTAAACAACGCAAATCCACTTGATGCGTCCTGTCATTTTCCTGCAGACTGTACAGTTTTTCTCTATATCCATTAAGAGGGGGGGGGGGGGATTGCAGCAACTGGTGTTTAGTGAGCATATCAGTGGGATGCTATGGGGGGGATATTTATAGCCTCTCGCTTAAAGTTGGTGGGGGGAAATTGACAGGCCCACCTAACGATGTTTCTCAAAGTGGCATGGGATGCAGACGAGGTGAGGCCCTCTCTCCAAACGGGAGGGCGATCCCCGCTGACACTGGGGATAATAGCCCTGTATACAGCCCCATTGTCTGAGCACCCCACACCATGGCATTTGAAACTGAGTGGCTCCTGTTTCCCTGGACAAATGATCCGCTCTTCCCTGCCAAGGAATGTCAGCCATCACGCCTCTCTCTCCCTAGTCTCTATGCTCACAGGGGAGAGGATGATGATGTGGACACTGTCTCCTAACCCACTGGTTGATGAATAATTAGCCTGAACGTCTGAGAGAACGGTGTATCTACTTGTCAACTAATCTATGTGTAGATACCTGTGTTTATCTGTTTTTATATTTCTATGTCTGCCTATCTATCAGTCAATCAATAAATCAATCAATCAATCTATCAATCGAGTGCATTCTGAGTCTATCCAATAACAAAGGTATTTTAAAAAACTCTGTACAGTATAAGTTTTGAGTGTAGCAAATAACAAGGCCAGGTTCGTTATAAACACAACCGCATGCGGCCGCCACTGGGGACCTCCATTAAGCCCTGTGTTCTCGAGAATGCTCCGGTCTCATCTGATTCATCAACAAGACGTTGGTTGGCATGATTTATCTATGCCACTTACTTGTTTTCATTTTGCCCGGAGGCGGCTGCCAGCATCAGGGGCCTCTTTTAACCATGTGACAGCTCCCTCTCAAGAGAAAAGAAGAAGAAAAAAAATACCCAACAGTGCATCAAAACAAATAAGTGCCCCGGCCACATAAGTGATGTGACCGTGATCAGAACCCATTTCCACAACATGTCATCTGGTTGACGCGCGAGCACCAACAAAGGTTATAGGCTAGCACGCATGGAAGTACATCACGTATGTAAGAGGGTGTTACCATGGGTTCACCCCCATTTGTCTTGACAGTCCCCAGCCAGCATGACCCTTTGAATTGATAGTTTAAGTTCAATTGTATTATGAATCATGTTTTTGGTGAAAACATAATTTATCATTTTGTATGATTGAAAATACAAAGACATGACACTAGGCCTCATCCCAAATATATGTTTTGTTGGCAAATGAGAAACTGTTTAGAAAGAGTTTTTTTGTTTAGGAGAAATCTGCAATAATTACCCAACCACTGACTCTACCTCCCCCTGCCTTTCCCCTTTCCCAAAACCTGCAGGCAACAGGACGCTCTTGTACATTAAATAAGAACTGTCACCCTGGGCAACTCACGGCGATGAAGCATTTATTCTGCCTCACATTTCCTGGCACTTAGAATTATTTCCTTCATGCCTGATAACCAAATTACAATATGGCAGGTCTCCCCGGAGCCATGGGATTGTTAGTGCCAGCTCACAACATACTTTCAACTGATGTGGCATTTCATGTACAGCTGCCAATCAAGAGCTGGGCGAAAGAGAGAGAGAGAGATGTAAATGAGGGCGGGCACGACGGTGTTCAATTACAGCTCTGAGCCCTGCATAATCCCCCATCCCACTGACTGACTGACTGACAGCTCCCAACGTGGCCCTTCTTTCCCAGCTTTTCTCCCAATTCCACCAGCACCTTAATTTGGACTGCGGGACATTGGAGAGGCAGAATTTAAGAGGGACCAACCATAAATCATACATTTGTAATTGATGATATAGAGAGTATGGCGAAAAAGACTCCAACGAAAAGGATTAACAAACATTGAATGGTATGGTTTGTCAACAAATTTGTCCACGAAAATTTTTTTTTATTTTTTTAAATGCTTGAGTCTAAGTCCAAGGAGAACTGTTCCCATGATGACAGTAACAGACCTGTTCAAAATGAATAAATGTCAGTGAATGTCACCCCGGCTGGATGTTATTCTCTGAACCTTGTACGTTTCCAAGTAGCGGGACGTCTGTCTCTGAGTGGGCCGAGGCATGCCTCTCTGCCAGCTCAGCACCAACCTTTAGTAAAGACTCAGATTAGGGAGATTCGTGAATGGAGCAGCTATCTTTTGCTCTTTTTTCCCCTTGGAAAAAGAGAACCCTTTAGACTGCCCTTAATCCTCATGTTAAAGGTATGCCAGCTGAATGGCTTAAGAAATGTTCAGCAAGTGTGATTAAACAGCAGGGAAAATGTGCCATTAGACCTGCAGGATTAAAGGAGGGAGAAATGGAGTTGCAGAGAAACGGTTTTTATAACATTATAAATCACTGGACACTGTTTCGGGTTGCTTGACTTCATTCAATTCTAATTGTTTTTCTCCCCCTCCTTCCCTTCCCCTGTCACCTGATTTTGTCTGCTCTTTCCATTGTCTTCATTTTTCACCTTCTCTTTCTTTTCGGTCTGAAACTGGCGCTTTTGTTGCATTCCAAGAGGTTGATAAATCAATCCATCAAAAAATTCTTTGCGGTGAAACTCAATCAAGAAAGGTCATGTCGGCGGGAAAAGAACAGATTAAATTAGCATTGAATTAGACATGGAAAGTGAGCTCTGTCAAAACCATCACTGTGCTCAGCACAATTAGAATATGTTAATTATGCATTTCATTAAGGAGCCTAGGCGCTCTTTGAATGTGAGATGAAATGTCACTGGTGTAGGCAGCCGAAAAATGGAAGATTGCCAGGCACAACTTTCTTTGTGCAATGTGTGACACCTTCATTAACATCAGGGATTGCTAGTCTGATTAGACTTTTTGTATTAGTTTAAGCCTTTAGGCTTTCAAATGCTGTGGCTTTTTTTTTCTCTCGAGCTTGATGTGGCAGTGTAAAACCTTCTCCATTTCCAAGCAGATATTGTCTTATGGTCAATTCTTTGTTACACATTCTGTCATCGTAAGGGCAACACACCTAATCTAACATCATTGTTTTGGCATAGAATGCGACATTTTGCAATGTCTTTGTCTCATGCATGTTGGGCAGTTTCACTTATTCCAATCAAAGCTGTTCAGGCCAGTGGTTCGTAGTTTCTATCATGGCTGGTGTTTCAGGGAAGAGAATAGTGAACCAAACAACACTACCTTATTGTGTTTTTTATGTTTCCATTTTCAAATAATATGTATATAATTTTTTTTATAATTTGTGTATTTTTTTGTTTTAATGCTCAGATGTTAATGGGTTTA
Source organism: Galaxias brevipinnis (assembly GCA_036023535.2). Lineage (NCBI taxonomy): Eukaryota > Metazoa > Chordata > Actinopteri > Galaxiiformes > Galaxiidae > Galaxias > Galaxias brevipinnis. The sequence goes on along the minus strand of JAVQIZ010217524.1, from coordinate 12,477 downwards.
CTCCACAACTGGTATGCTAACTCATATTGGTCAATGCATTCTTAATAAGAACAGTTATTTCCCCCAGCCATAAATCTCGACTAGTGTCTAAGTAAAGTTGAAAAATCCCACATAATGTTTGACGAGTCTCCATACTGTACTCAGCGACAGTCATAGGGAATAAATGATCATTTGAGAGTAAAAAACTTGGATGGGAACAGCTTACATTACAGATCAGTCAACTTTTGAAACTTCATTAAAACAAAATGAAAGTCCTTCCCAGCACACTTAAATTAAATAGAACTGCTTGGGAGAGGGGTGATGAAAGCCACGAGTGGGAGCAGTCTGACAATTTCAGTGCTCACATACTTTCATGACTTAAGATGATTCTGTGTGCCCAAACTGAAGCGAAGAAATGATTGTGTCTGGAGGACCCCCATCTCACAGATGTAATATAGATGTCTTGAATGAGTGACTACCTGCAGTTCAGGGTATACGATCCACCCATAATTGAGATCAAGAATATACAGTACCTGCACAGCTCTCACTGTACTAGTTGTGTAGCGTTGGTCTGAAAGCTGATAAAGGAGAGAGCAAGAGGAACTCTGTTTTTTGCTATTTTAACCCGTTGTGTACTTAAGCATGAATGCTTCGTCATTTTGTGTTTAAGCAATTTTTTCCCCAAAATAATAATATTTATGTTTTCAGTCTGAAAACAATACTCGGTACAGTTGGTTTAGAGGTATTCTATATGTGGTCTTTTCACTCATATTATCTTTCATGTTCAGACATAAGGATGTATTGAATTGGGGTGGGTGACAGGTCATATTTTCTATGGCTACTTCTCACTTTTTTCTTTCTGGAGAGCCTGGCATGGTCAGCATTATGTTCCGTGTGAGAAATGGTTTGCAGACATCCGCAAGGCTGAGGGGCCAGTAAATGATGAAGTCAGATCATTCACTGTTTCGGCTCCATCTGTGTTATGGTTGCGAAGCCCCCTATAGCAGCGTGGAGCGCTTTGACACACCCAGGACCGACTACCCTGATGGGAGAGATTCAAAGTCTTGAAAAGTTTGCTGCAGCAGGTGTGTCATTTGTCCCGCCAGTGTTTTTTGTCAGATCTTTCGTCAAGTTAAAAGTTCAGGAAGCATGACAGTTATGTTTCCTGGTACAGAATGATCATTGAAATGCACCACTGTTTTTTGTTAGTTCATTCATCTTTTTATTTTCTTTGTTTTTTTAAAATAGATAGTTTAACAAAAACAAGCAATGAAAAGGTGTGCGCTTGAAAAAAAAAAAAGTAATAAAGTACTTACAAGTCAACCAGAGGAGGAAGCACTCAATCAAATGAGAAAAATGGAAGCCACATCCCAAGGCCTAAACGTATTCTGTGGCCGTAGAATGAACTTGCTAGCCATGTGACACATGATTTACACAGGAAAAAGGCCAGTGACTCCGTACAATGATAGATTCTCCACCTCAGTCTGCTCAGACTCATTCTATGACATATAATCCTTCTCTTTTAAGCTGTAAGATAGAGATAGATAACAAAATGCTGTATTGATTTCACTGTCTGCGCACTAGGCTCTTATTTTTTTTTTACCAGTGCAGATGTCCATGTCTGAACCTTGGCCACAATGACAAGGTAACGGCCAACTGCTGATCACCACTGCTCACAGTTTATTGTTTATTCAATAACCTTTTTATTTTTTTTCCTTCCAGATAAACCCTGCATACTGGACGTGGTTTTTGTTTCATGTGCGGATTTTCTGCATTACGAGGGAATCTTTCTGTGGCAGAAACATTCAGACTCCAGTGACTTGCTATACGCAACATGTATAACCTCACCTAATGTATACTAACAGTGGCACTTCCTGTTTACTTTAAGAGCTATTTCAAAAAACAAATGGTCATGACATTAATCCCTGCTTGTGTGGATCACAGGGCTGCCGGCCAGTGGTTTAGGGGCAGGTGGCATGGAGAGAAAGCAGGTTGCTCTTTTAGCTGGAGGTCCAAAAAAAAACACAGGCTCTGTTTACAGAGTGAGGGCAATGGTTTAAATCTGCTGGCGTCAACGCTGATTCATGTCATTTTGAGTGACGGCTGACCCAGGAGCCGCCGGGCTGACAGTGAGACGGATTACAAGCGAGCAAAACGCCAACAACCTCTGGCCTGCTGTGGGGGCACCAGATGACAGCGGAGGAGGGCAAGAGGTGGAGAGGCCAGCTCCCAATCCTTATCCCCCCCCCCTGCCCCAACACACACACTCCTCACCCTGTACCCTCTCAAAATGGGTGGCTGAAACGAATGGGAGCAGAAACAGATAACACATTATTGAGACGAGACCTTACCAATAAGCTTGTTTTTGCATGGATGACACATTACATTTGAGCCCTGAAGGAGCCTATTCATATTTTTTTATAAGGTACTTTGTTAATTACCCTCAAGACATTACCCCAAGATCTATTTCACTAATCAGAAATAATTGTGCTTGTGTTGATATGAAACAAAGATAGCAAATAAATCACAACACAAACTAAACAAAACATCCATTTGGAGCTGCGGTACAGCATGATAATAATCCAATAGAATATTATTATCTATATGTGTTGAATTGCCACAGTCGTGGTCATGGATATTGTATTTAGTAATAACATTCAGTGTAGCAATACATGACCTCTACTCATTACATTATGATTAACAATACAAAAGAGTAATTACATTTAGCTACAAGCTCAGCATTGTGGTGTTTCTGACCTAAAGGCCGGTGAAACTGTAAACCAAACACTTCTAATAATAGCTAAACGTGAAAAGTAGGCCTTCATCAAACGAGGTAGGCACAATAAATGAATGACAAGTCTAAGCGGTTTATATGGCCTTGTTCTAATTGTCTTCCTCAACCGAGCCAGCAACCCCCCTGAAGTCTGCTGACAATATTATCTGTGAGTTCCCAATCCAATTTCGTGCAATTCTGGTCATTAATCTGAGGTTGACCTTGTGGTCTACCTACACACATTCTTTCAGGACCTTCCCCTTGGCTTTTGTAATTGTCATACCTTTCAATTGTGAGGAACCAAACAATCGTTCACAAACATGAGCTATTTGTCATAAAACACATTCACAGATAGTCTAATTCAATAAAATGACTGCAGCTGTTCATTGTTAAAATATCCCTTTTTACCCATCACCAATTCAATATGAATGAACACATCTGTGATTAAAGATATCATCTCACCTTTTTTTATGACTCCGTACATATTCTTACCACCATATTCAATATAAGCGTAGGTGTCACCCCCCATCTCTGACGCCTGGCCGTTTATGTCTGCTCTCTGAGTCCAGAAGAAGGCTCGGGAGGCACACAGCAGGCAGCCAGTCGGCAAGAATTAGAGCGGCGTCCATGATTGTGCTGACGTCTGCAAGGGGGCCAGGCTGGAGATTAGGCCCAATAAAAATGTGTGATTTGTTGCTTTCATATTTGGGAGATGTCAGCTTCAATTTGAGGCAGCACGCTGCCTTGAGGGGCCCTGGGTGACACATTTGAAGGATGCACTGATGAACTGCTAGCAATCAACTGTTAGTTTTCTCATCCAGTATATGATGGCAATGAAAACGTCCGTTCGTTCCTACGCAGAGATCTGTCCTTATCGGGCGGTAGTGAGCAACAGCAATGCTGAAAGTTCAACTTCTGTGTTTTAACCTTTCGTGTTTGATCTTTTCTTTTAAGGGGGTTACTTTTAGTAAACATTCAAGGTAATGGTGTTGATGTTCGTCTGGTGGAAATTATTTAGAAAATCTCTTCAATGTTTAGCATAAGTGAAATGCTGCAAATTTGCAATACTAACATGGTGACATATCATATTTGACAACAGCAGATGAAAGTGGTTTTTGACTGAGGAAACATATTAACTATTTTCTTAAATCTTATCCCATTTGTTGCCTGAGACATTATTGACATGACCGCAATAGGAAAATGTGAATTAAAACTGTAATTTTTCTCCAAGGGAAGGACTACACCCAGCAGCCTTTCCTACTACATGCTGACTGTGCGACATACATGAGGTAGTAAATTGTTTAAAGTTGACTTCGATTGACTGACACGTTGGCAAAGATTTTCAAATATCCCTCCTTTCAAAGCAGGATTTTATGAGTGCTCAAACATCCTTTCATGTGCATACTTTATTATTTGAAACAACAAAGCAAGATAAATAACTATTAACATTCAGTACACATTTTATTTGAGAGAGATTAAAAAGTTTAAAAGTAAATCTGTGAAAGAATAGTAGAAACAGAATTTGAGGTTGGTTTGGACAATAAAGCCCTAAGCATCCCTAACTACCATCCTTGTGGCAAGTGCTCTATCAAGCCATCAACTTTTTTGACAGCTCTGAAGTATCAAGAGTGTATGATTAATAAGATACCATGTCGATTGATATTTGATAAATGACTTGAATTACATATTCATGATGCGAGATGAATATGCAGTGTTGTGGGGCTTAGGCCTACTGGATTGATCAAATGGATTCCATTTGTCACTTGTTTGGCTTAATTAGCATAATTAAAGTGACACACTCATCATCTAGCAAAGCAGGCTAGACAGGTATCTGAAACACAATATACAAAACAATATATGTGGCGCTATCATTGTCCCACGCATAACGGTTCCCATGTTGTTATATTTTGTATGCATTTAGATATCAGCATGTCCTCTTCTTTTTTTGTGTGTGCAAGTAATATCGACAGAAAATTCAGTGTCTGACCTTGCTCCAATGAAAAGGATAACAATGCCAACCAGGTCTATTTAATATGAACACACAGTCTTTACAAAGCACAAGGTTTTCATCCCCCTTTGTGTTACTACGAGCTTTTTCAACCATCTTTCCCTTCTGGTTTACAGGCCCAGATGATGCAGACAGAGAATCCATCCACAAGAGGAAATAAAGCCACGCACATTGCAAATGTTTCATGTGTACCCAAGCAGGCAAATTCCGATGCACATTTGCCCTATTACAGCACATCAACATCACAGAGAAGCACGCCAATGCAAGCAAGGAGCGTACACTTATCATTATTTGATAACATGTTTAATGACAGATTGACAAAGGATTTGCAAATGCGAGCTGGCATCAATTTTGCTAAGTTCGGTTTTCACTGCCGCCTCTGCAATGCAAGCATACTTATGTGCATAATTTGATTTTTCGACTAAGCTATTAGTGCAGTTTTAAAAAGAAACTCCATGCCATGGTCTGTGTGGAGAGTGTAAGCTGTTCTGATGTTTTGACTCCATCAGACTATGAATAATCAGAAGCATGACATTTATAGACCCCTAAGATGGCTTAAATGTTTCAAAACAATTTTACACTGTGATGTCGGGAATAATGGTATAGGCAGGCTGTTACTTTTGATTGTGAACAAAGCATTGTAGGGATAATTCCTTTAACACAAGCTGACTGAGACAGAGGATTTTTATACCCTATGCAGCTTAAATTCCACTTATTCCCTGTCCTTCCTCTCAACTTGTCATTATTGTGAAAGAGTATGGTACCACAGAACTTAATACAACCAAGACGTACAATATGTATGTATTATACTATCAGTCCATCTCTCTGTTCATGATGAAGAAGGGGTCTCTGTCATTTTAAGATTGCCAAATGCACCACAAAATGAATCCCAATCATAGCTTGTGTGTTCATTTGCAAGTCTTTGTGTTGGCAATTAGTGCAACATAAGGGAGACTGTAATTCAGCGTGGACAGCTAGATGTGCAGTAATCATCTAAAATGGAAATATACATATATGCGTGCAACATCAAATGAATTGTTTTCTATTTATTGCATTGTTGACTGACAGTGATAGTGTCGGAGTTGCAATTTAAGAGTTAAATTAACACAGTTTTAACAATAACCATTCCTATATCAACCTATCTGTTCTCTGCCCCATAGAAAACGCACCACCTCCCATACCACGTTGGGTGTGACAAATGTGACATAAACCTTACAGAAATTTCGTTCGACTTAACATTACAGTAAACTTGCTCCGTCTATGCCGCCCTTACAATATTTCAATATACACAGGATAGGATGTTATAATATCCATTTTGCCATATTCCAAGATGAACGCTTCCAAAGCCAGTATTTTATGTGTTTTTTCTCTATGTGAGAATTTGACTTATTAAATCAAATGACTGTGGCAAACCACTAATTTCCTTTTGCTGATTACGTTGATGACAGCAGTTCTGATTGCTTTGGCTAATATGAATCTGTAGCATGTTGTGCTGATTCTTCAGAAAGGTCTTGTAGGTTTTATGATCTGAATAATGATTTATCCACAAGCTGTGCTGTGCTGCACAGAATTCCTATAAGTCTACAGTAGATAAAACCAGTTCAAATAAAATGAAATAAAATTCTGAATTATTACAACCGCAGCGATGCAGCATATCCCCTTTCAATAACACAATTCAATCGTACTTTTTAATTTCAATTAATAAACACAAACGACCGAGAATATTGCACTCATTTTTCCTCCTCTGCCATATCTTAGATCATTGCTTCGTTCGATTTAGAGTAACTTGCTACTCTAAAACATAATGGCTCTACAGACAAACCAAGGCACCATTGGTGAGGCAAGGCACTAAATAATTTATGGCTTTAATCTGTTCACTGAGGTGTGTGGTCTATGACAGTAATTATAAATGCAAGGAGAAATTATAGCTGAATACTTTAACTGCATTAGGAGTCATCTGATGAAAAACCGTGATTGCCTGCTCATTTCCAACAATAGGGGGCAAGTTGGTGTCACACTATTCAAATCACCGTAGCGCCCATGTGCTTTTTTCCATTTACCATCAAATGTCAGTTGCCTGTTATAAAACAGAGATTTGATGGGTGGAGGTAATTGAGGACTTGATTGCTTGAAAAGAGATGAATTGCATAAAATGTTTATGAATTTAGAAGGCAATTATTTTTAATAGCTTTGAAATAATAAAGCCGGAGGAGATATGTTTAATTGTTATGATACCACAGTTCGACTGCATCCACAGAAAAGCAATAAAATCTGACAAAGAAAATATTTTCTAAAAAATCACATCAATTCGTCTTGAAAGACTTAAAGAAAGGGAATTCTAGGAGTGTGCTATGTGCTGTTTGTAAACTAAGCAAACATTTTAATGAAACACTTTGGATTCTGCTCCCACTTTTTAGGTAAAGAATCCCAGATTGCATTGTCTGCACTGTATAGGATTAATGATACTCTCTGAAACAGCAAACACATTTCTATCCTTACATGTTTTCAGGAATTTCAACCTTCTTCAACATAATCCACTTAACAGGTGTGACATATCATCAGACTGATTTTTATGTTTTACGATGACGTGGAAGAAAGGACACACAAATGTGCGGTTTTGGCAGCACAACATCATGTTGTACAACATGACAAATATCATAAGAGATCATGCAGCTGATGTGGTGAGTAAGTGCTTCAATATTGAACACCCATTACTCTAGCATTTCTACCTCTCTAACGTCCATGTTCCCCCTATGGGCACATACTTACCACTACATGTCCCCTATAGAGCATGCTTAGGAGGCTGTGTGGTCCAGCACATACAACAATGTCCCGTGTCATATCAATATCCACTGACTACGTACGGCCATTAAAGAGGAGTGTGACAACAATCCACAAGCCACAATCAACAATTTAATTGACTCAATGTCGAGGAGATGTCTTGCTCTGTACCAGACTAGTTGTGGTCCCCCTAGATATGGATGCGTGAGTCTGCTCCATGACCCCACTTTGTCCTTTAAGTGATATCTGAAAGGCATGCTTGTACTCAAAATTATGTGAAATCAATAGATAGGTGCCTAAACAATCCTTTCCAGTTGAATTATTTCCCCCTAAAAAATTTGTAAAATAATTGAAATCGTCCATAGCCACTTATTGCCAAAAAACATACCGTACATAGTATGGTATTGTTGTTAAAAATATCTTTTATATAACTTTCCTAAAATGTTTGAATGTTTCTGTAACCATTCACAAACCACAACTCCATATAATGAATATCTATCTTTGTCCAAACTAGAAATGAACACAGCCTGGCATCAAATGTTAACTCTTTATTTGAATTGGTAAAAAAAAAGGTGCAGGTCTCACCGTCTTCCTTTTAAGATGAAACACATTGTTTTTCGGTTGCCCCTAAAATATAATTACATAATGTGACACTTGTTTTCAAATCATTCAAATTTGTTGAATCATGTACAGAATCCAAGTCTAAACTGGTGATTAAACATTTTATTAAAGTGCTTTTTCTGTTCTATAGTTGCAACACAAAACATTGTTTTACATAGTAATACACTGTACAGTTCAGTAAATTGTGTTAATATGTGTCTGGCTACCTGTTTCTGAAACAGCATATAAATGCAGTTTTACCACTGAAGTTGTAAATGACAAATAATTCATTATTTAGTTGTTAAAATACATTTGAAACTTGACATATCATACAAATAAATAGTAGTCATAGCCGGAGCTATTGCATGCAAGCATCAGCATTTATGTTTCAAGCAGTAATACATTTCATTACTGGTGATGCATTTGAGCAGGGTGCAAAGGTATCATTTTGTGAGTCCATTAACTTTTTAAGGTTTTGTTTAACCAGTGTGTCCTTGTCTTCAATTAAATGTTTCACATGTCTTAATGCACACTATACAGCACTACTTTAAAAAAGAATATCTGACCCGTGTGTTAAAAAACAATAGAAGTGACTGAAAAATTAAGGACCCCCACCCAAATAACACCTACTCCTTCTCCATCTCCACATATTGTGAATGGTTCTCAGGTGACTTGCTGTGAGTTTTACTCAGGTGCAGTTTAACGGCATGATTACTGGCAAATGTCCTACAACAGAGCTTACATCTGAATTTCGAGTCGCTGTCCTCCTCTGAAACCAGTGGATCCGTGACTCTGACACTGAGAGCCTTCGACAGTTCTGGCTCCTCCAGCTTTGTCTGGCGATCTATTGGCAGTTTGCCCATGTCTTTGATTTGGAACCCTAGATGAGACTCCAGGTGGGCGATGAACGCGGGTGGTGTCCTGAATTGTGAAGCACAGTCGTTACAGTAGAACATGGGGTGACCAGTGTCCATGTTCTTCAGAAACTTGGTCCCGCCCGTTTTCCTAAGTTGGTATTTTACGTTGGCCAGCCAATGGCTGATGGTGGTCATGGAGAGACCAGTGAATTTGGAGATGTGCATTCGTTCCTGAGGGCCCAGGTCTGAGAGTAAGTATTTTCCCTCAGAGGTCAGAAAGAGGCTGGAGGCAAACTGAGCTTGGAGAATGAGGAGATGCCGGGGGTTCCAGTTGGACTGCCTGCCTTTGCGCTTGTGCACGGAATACATGTCGGCGGACACGTCCTCGAAGCGCCTCACATCTGACTCCAGTTTCAAAGTAGGCATTCTCGATGACATGGAGGGTTTGGGTGTGGTGGCTTTTGGAAGCACTTTGACCATGTCAGCAATATCAGACAGGGCATATTTATGTGGCATTGGGGCAGATGGCTGTAGTAGTAAAGAGCTTGACTTATGCTTTGATTTGGTCAAGTCCATTGGCTGGTCATCACTGGGAAAAATAAAGGCATTACTGGGCCTATTTCTAACTGGGCTTCCGAGCAGCATCGCTGGTTTCTCGTTGCTACGGTTTATCTCTGAGAATATCGAATGGCTACGGGCAGACAGTTTGTCTGATCTTGAATTGCTAGGCTTATTTGCTTTACCCAAGTGATTGTTGAGGACGGACTGCAGTGCGCTCAGTGGGTTTATGCCCAGTGTATCCGGCATGTCATTGAGAAGTTCTGAAGTGGAGCTGCGTCCATTGCTGGCAGGAGGGCTCGGCGTCTTGCCTCTGTCTGAGAAATCGGGGCTCAGCTTGACTTTGATCCCATCCCTCCCTTCATTCACACAGTCTGTGTCGAGCTTTGAAGAGGAAGACGAGTCATCCTGACAATCGCTGTCGTCGTTCTCCTCCAGATCAAACTTCATATTCTGACTGTCTTTACCATCACTAATGCCAACCTTCTCCTTTTTGATGTCCACATTTTGATGTTGCCCCTGAGCTGTTTCAGCTCCCACTGCCCCTTGATAAGATGACTTTCCCTTTGGGGCAATCGATCTCAGCTTATGGTTGAACGACTGCTTTAGCTGAATTGGGGGAGAGGCTGAGAGAGGAGAATTTTTGATGATCCCAGAGAGTTGGTAGGCAGCGTGGATGCTGGGATAGGCGCTCCAACTCGGAGTCCCAGTTTGAGCCTTGTTAATGGCAGAGGCCACAGTGTTGGCTAAAGACTTGAGTATGTCACCTCCTCCACCTGAGCCCTGCTCAAGATCCTCCTCACGGAGATAGGGATACTTAAAAGCCCCATTGCCTGGCTTTTGATCCTCGCTCTCGTCCTTGTCATCTTTCACTTCGGCTTCTTCCATTTTGTCTGACGTGCCTTCCCCCTGGCTGTCTTTCTCGCTAGCACCGGGAGAGGGATTCATGGGAGAAGCCTTTTCTCCCTCTTTTTCATTAGACGCAGGCTCGGCTAGCACCTGCATCTTCTCTATGGCCAGGGGATCGAGAGCCAACTGTTTGCCTTTCTTAGAGGCCGAGTTAGTGACTTTAATGAAGTGACCAGTCACCATCATATGCGAGGTGAGCTGCTGCAGAGTGTCGTGAGAGCTCCCACACTCCATGCACTTCAGAATCTGGGACTTGCACGTCTCAAACTGCCACGTGTAACTGGCCCCGTTCTGATAACCGTAGCGATTACTGTTGGCATTTGAAATGGAAGCGGACCGCTGTGCCTCTAAGTAGCCAGCCACCCCCGTGGTAGAGTCAGGGGAACACGGCCTGGTGGCTTCGTACACTCGTTTCTTTGCTGGTGGTAATAATTTAGGTGTGATCACTGGGATGGGCTCTTTCAAAGGCACTTTTTGGTAATGCTTGGTTTTGATCATGTGGACACTGAGGTCCTGGAGTGAGTCAAAGGAATGGCCGCAGAACATGCATTTCAACACCTTCTGAGCGTCCTCCTTCCCTTCCATGTCTTGTAGATTCCTCTTTCTCCCCTTGGAAGAGGAGGCTGAGGAACTGCTCTGTTTGCCGTGGTTGTTGTCCTGATAGTGTCCGCTCTTGTTCATGTGCACCGTCAGGTCAACCAGGGTGTCGTAGGCGGCGCTGCAGTCCTTGCATCGAAACCGACTGGCTCCGGTGAAAACCGTCCCGCCGACTTTGCTGCTTTGCCTGTACAGGTGGACGGAGCTGAAGAGATTGGGTTTGGACGTGGGTTTTGGGGATAGAGTATGGTGGAGGGTTTTGGACAGTGCATCCTGGTGCCAATCAAACACGCTCTTGGCACTTCCATTGGTGCTGTCACAGTTGGCTTTGCTGGGGCTCTTGCCGAGTTTCAAGTCCATTCCTATCCCCGACCAGTAGGAGTCGGACAGGAAGTTTGCATAGGCTGCCCTCATTTTCTCCAGGCTGCCGTTCATCTCGTCCTTGTTGCTTGAGGTCTCCTCGTCCTTCTGGCTCACGAGAGGCGAGGCCATTTTGAAGTCGGAGAGTCTGTCACTGGTGTCGCTAAGGCGTGACTCCAGCTCTGCCTCTTGATTGGAAAGGACACTGACGGGAGAGTTCTGGTAGCTGAAGCCGCTGGTGCTCTTGTTGTCCAGGTCTTTGTCCTCCACGGCCTTTGGGCTGGTCTTCTCAGAGGTTTCCTCTTCAGTCTGAGGGTCATTCTCTCCTTCCTCCTCTGGGATGGACTCATGGAGGCCGGTGTCATCATCTTCATCATCATACACTAAAAGAAAAAAGAGAAAAAAGAAAAAAAGAGAAAGGAACATTAGTAACATTTTGGACCATAAAAAGAAAGGATTTTTAAATGATTATTTAACCATTTCTTCTCTACTGTTATTGCACCCCCTTTGACCTGCATCGCCCCCCTTTTCTTTCACCCTGATTGCTGTGAAGGCCAGTGTTGGGGAGTCATTCAACAAACATTTTCTAAGAAGCTTTAGTTAACCAAACTAGATGTATCCCAATGGTAGCTTTGCAATAGTTCAACTTTGTTCAGTGTGAAGTGATTGGTAGCTTGCAAAGCTTTCAAAGTAACAACATACACACCTACTACCGTGGTTAACTTCAACTTGAACTAACACTAACTTACTTTGGCAAACGTTTAGTTGCTGTAACAGCAGTCAGCTAACTTTATTCTTAAATGGCTGACAAATTTCACTAATCCACAAGAGCACTATTTCATCACGTTACCTCTAGGGTTGTATCTCTGTAATTATAACGTTTAACTTCCTGTCATTCTATCAACATACTAACATACCATGGTGCAGCCTTTTTTGGGGGTGTGTGGGGGGGGGGGGGGGGGCAGGCTTTTAGTTGTATGGCTAGAGATTATTCGTGTTTAAAAACAGCATTCGTGTGGCAACACAGCTTATATTTATTAACAAAACCAAAATTA
>JAVQIZ010217506.1:5000-18477 GCA_036023535.2 Galaxias brevipinnis | reverse complement strand
TTAAGCCTTTAAATTAACGAAACATCCGGGATGGAGGGTGCCCACTTGAAAACCCCAACGACATATCTGTTCTCAACCCAAGTCCATTCTAAAATATTGGCTTTTGAAGTGTTCATCTTGGAGTACGGCATAATGGATATTATAACATCCTATCCTGTGTATATTGAAAAGGTACATTACAAATGGGTAGGTTCAGTGGTGTTTTAGAAGATTTCAGATTATGTTTGATGTGTGACTTGGGAGAAATTGAAAATGAGATCCACTTTATGTTCTACTGTCCCTTGTGTGAGGAAATGAGACATGTACTCTTCAGTGAAATGACCTCTATCGCTGATCATTTCTCTGAGCTAGATGACTAAGGAAAACTTGGATTGTGTTTTAGAAAAGGAACCTTTTTTGTGGTAAACTTCATTTGTAAAGCATGGGAGAGAAGAAAAAGCACTGTATATTTTAGAGAGTTAGAGTTTGCATATGAACCTTTGCTTTTTGTCTGAATATATATATATGCATATTGATCTTTTAAACACACACTCAAAACCACACTGGTACACACAGTGTGTAGGAGTTTGAGGAACAGACCAGGGACACACAACCACACAAACACAGACCTACATATATACACACACACACACACACACACAGTGCGGAGGCAGGGAGAGGGGTAGACACCACCATACCATTAGGTGGGGTCAGGTGGTGTGTGACGGCTATAGTTCACACTGGACGACTGTGTGGCTCTAAAGGTCACGACGGTTTGTGTATCGATGTGTCGCTTTACCATTAATGTAAATACTGTGTAGTATTATAGACTAAGCCATAGACATAAACATCATTCTTGTTTTTACTGTTGCATACTCTGTCAGACACTCACATACACACAGAGAATGATATATACTTTTATGTGAGAGTTTTAGACACACTAAAGGTTGTCGGTTTGAAATCTGCGGAAGAAGTCAGAGGCACTTCAGGCAAATTCACTCAGCTGATGTTAGGTTTCTTTGCTTGCATTACCTGTTACATTTGTTTGTCACCATTGATCTATCTTTGCTAAATTTCATCCATAAAACAATGACTTTGGGGTAATGTTGGGCTTGATGTCAGAGGGTCAGTCAGCCATGAATCTCTGGTTAAACATTTTGCGGACTCACGTGATGATAATCGATGCTAGTATAGAGTGAGCAACATTCACAGGGCAAGTAGACACACACACACACACACACACACACACACACACACATCCATTCAACTACACTTTGCATACTGGCCAGAGTACAATCCCCACACAGCAACCCACCAACATGTACGCTACACACCGCCATCATATATGTCACTCTATTGTCCGGTGTAAAATATAATCTGTATGTTATTGCCCTGGACAATGAGTATCAGGATCGAAATGTTCCCTCACTGTGTGAACGGGCACAGGTTGTTTCTAATCTAGTATGACTAACTAGAGGATCACTGAGCACCTATGAGACAACCTAAGAAGCTCCAGGCACACCTATGCTCAGTGCAAGTGGGTCCAGATTTTGTGTGTTTAAAAGAAAATATCTCTGCAGTTTGAGTTCTGGTTCTAAAGCCTAAAGGCTATTGTGTTAGAGCTTTAATTAATTTGTATATATATATTTGCTTTAAATCACATTGTAGCACATTCAACTGAACCCATTGATCCATCCATCAATGGATTAATCCCAACAATGCTCTATACACCAACGATAGCCGTCCCTCTCTTTCTCCGGAAACATTCCGATGACTGATGATGAGGATGAGCTAGACCTGGACCTACCTGGGTGAAGCAGAGAGGTACAGCGTAAGTGTAGTGGTACTGGGGGATGAAGATTCCCGCAACAAAGTTCCGCAGTCTGTCCACCTGGCCGTACATTACGACCACCACCAGGGCGGCGCCCAAACGCAGGACAGGCACCAGAGGCTTCAGTGTGTGGCGGTAGGTAGACAGTCTCCTCAGCACTGAACCGAACCACCTCCATCTCCTCCATCCTAAACTGAGGAGATAGACTGTCAGTATTATAGTTAAAATATTTAATAGTTTGTTCGTACATCAAGTAGGTTACAACTGCCTGAGAAGTGTGACCACAAGGATATAATACACCTTGTGAATGTGTGATTGTTATTTGTTACAATGATGGGCCTAACCTTTTGTTTTTGTTACCCTACTAAATAATATGACATTATACAACATTTAAAACATCTAATCAGTAGACATCAGTATTTTAATGTAAATGTTAATGCTATGTTATGTTGTGCTTTATCACAATACATCTTTCAATACTAAATCATAATAAAATAACAGCAGGGCAGTTTCCTTTAAAAATGACCATACCAGTCAGTCAGGCTGCTTCTTCTGGAGGTGGAAAGGTTCTCCCAGGGGTTATTCCCCATGTTGTGGCTGGGTCAGGTTGAGGGGAACTGGGGAAAAGCTCAAGCTTTCAGCCCCCTCCCTTTACTTTCCCCTAGACACAAACTCATCGTCAGTAGTGCACACCTGGTGCAGATAGGTTTGGGCCTGTACAGGTTAAAAAGACCCAGAAAAGAATTTGCTTTTATTTAAATGTTTATTTTCTAATTTTTTGATGGAATAATTTATCTTCTGTTATTACATGCTTAAATAGGCTAAATAAACAATATTAATAACTAACGATATACTATGGATATAGCACCTATATTAGCTCCTTGTGTTGCAGGTTTTGTGAGTCACATATGATTGTTAGTAGCTTGTTTTGTTTGTGTTGTTGTTGTTGTTGTTGTTGCTGGACTCGTGACAGATGGTAGGCTACTTGTTCACCATATGCCATTGGGGTTTTAATCATTAACGGTTGTCACGGTAACGATCATAAATGGGCCGTGACAGCACAGTGGCGTAGCCGGCAACAGAGTTTATTAGTTCATCTGCCTCCGTAATACCTGTGTTCTCTGACCGTTTGTTTCAGTTTCTTTGACCCTCCTTACTCTTAATAGTGGCATAATAGCTTAAAATTAATCATGGGTTTTTACAATAATAAAAAAAATAGATTAATCTAATCCAATACGATAAACAAAATTGTAACATTGTGTGTGTGTAAAATTGTAATTGATCCGCACACACCACGGTTCTAGGACTCCTACTGTGTAGGACTAACAAAAATGTAATAAACTTAACAGCTACTTTGTCTCACTTACCTTAAAGTGTTAAATGTTCTGTCATGATCTTATTGTATCCTGAGATATCCATTATCCACATGTTCCTGCATGGCTTATTCTAGAAGGATTGTACCAAGGTAAGGCCGCACTAAAACTAGAGAGCAGTGCCCAGAGGAGCACTGTGGAGGAAATAAATGTTGCTCTAGAATTGCTGTTTACTCACTCATCCACACACATCCTGGTTCTACGATCGATTCTAAGATCTAAGATCAGTTCTGAGATCGGTTCTGTATCTGGCCAGCTTTCGTTCTGTACCGTGCGGGTTATAAGATCCACCAGATTCCCTTGTGGTTCTATGGATTCTGCTTCAGGATAGATGTAACAACCACACTATTCCTACAAGCATTTCTCTCTCTCTCTCTCCGTCTCTCTCCGTCTCTCTCGTCAGCAGAGCCAGCAGTGAGGTGCAGTGTGAGCGTGCATGCTGCCAGTTAGATATTGACGACATCTCGATGAACTTTGTTCGTGGCTGGTTATCTCTTGTTTGACTTTATTGTCATGGTGGTCACCTTGCTGTGCCTCTGCTGAGGGGGGCTGGCCAGGGCCTCACACTCTCTCTTATTCTGCGGCTCATTGGCCTCTTCACACACTAAGAAGAAATATCATGTATGCATTTTAAATACTATATTTGTTCTGTTAAAATAACATTCAGTGATGCATGAAAAACAAAAACATGGTCTGAGATGAAGACCAAAGCAAACTGAAGACTTTCAGCTCAGTTCAGCTCCTCAGTGTAAAACAGGCATTGGTGGATTGTTAACGTGCTGCCACTGTTCCTAGGAAAACGATATGATAATTTGACCTTAAACAAATCTGTATTTTTCCATGTTTAAGTACTTTTTTTTTTTCAATGAGTGCCTGACGCTATTCCGATTTCTATTCAGTAATCTCTCACTCTCTCTCTTATCAAACGGAGTGAATTGAAAAGGGATGATTAGAGCGAGAAACGTGAAAAAAGGAGAGAGGTCAGATGTGGAGAGCTGCATCTGGATCAAAAATAATGAGTTGACAGTGAGCGGGGCCACCGAGTTTGAAGAAGCTGTGTCAGCACAGCCACCAGGGTCCCTCTGTCGTGTGCTGCTAACCCCGTAAAACCTAAAAGGACGTAGTGGTCGGTTTAGGTACTCTCAGCTGACCGAGTTCACTCACTGACTCAACTGGGAGCCGGATGACAGTAACTCTCTACTGCCACCTAGTGTTGAGAAGAGAGGTGTCTTTCCTACCAACTGTTGCTTTGCCCTTGTGTCATTTTTAGCTGGGTAGTGGTGCGTGGACGATGTTAGGTTTTTTTGAGAGAGGAATAGTTTTACTTTTTATCGAAGTAACCAGTGAATAGGAGAAGTAAGGAGAAAAGTCAGGGATTTATAGAACGATTATTTAAATTTGACGTTTAATTATTAGCAGTAAATAGATGATTTTTTCATTCCAAAACTATTTCCATTATTCACAGAAAGGATTTTGTAAAAAAAGAAAACGATATCTGTTCAAATTAAAATGATTTCACCGGAAATTACTGTTCTCTTTTTATATTGGCCCATTTAATGTGAACATTGTGTCTTAGCTCAAAAGGGAACCTGCTGATAATCGGTCATAATTTCAAAACAATTCAACTTTAAACAGATGCTAATTTATAAAAGAAATATTAATAGATCTCATTCATAGCTTATTTGATGGTCTTATAAATTATATAAAAAAACATCCACTAATAAATGTAAGTTCTAAAGTTCTTCACTTATTTTTCTAAAGTTTATAACCTAGTCACTTAATTAGGATGTGTTGACGAAAGAAACACAGATATTTAATATATACTAGAATATAAGCTGTATGCAGTCAGCTCCACTGTCCATAGTAAATGAGGAGAACAAGTGGCTGTGTGTGAGTGAACGGGGGTGGGGGTCGTTGCAGGTCTGCTGTTTGCAGCCGCTGTTGATACAGCGCATGCCATTCCTGCGGGACCAGCCAGGAGTTCTACGGTGGGAAATGCTCTGGTTAGATTCACTTTTCTTCTGAGCAGTCCGAGAGCATCTGTTTTGTTGCTTTGCTTTGCTTTGTGTGTGTGTGTGTGTGTGTGTGTGTGTGTGTGTGTGTGTGTGTGTGTGTGTGTGTGTGTTTGTGTTTCAGAAGGTATCGGTAAAGCTGTTTTGTTTCCTTTTTCGTTTTTTGTGTTTAAGTGTCTCTCCCTCTTAGGCCTAGCACACGATTGTTAAATGTAAACACTGTCACTTTCACAATCTCTCTCTCCCACACACACACACAGGGAAACACACTCCACCCAATGTAATTCAGCAGGAGGGAAGAATTCCCTGCCTTCAGGAACTTTCTTTGACTAGAAATCAGGTGTGTGTGTGTGTGAGAGAGAGAGCGAGAGAGAGAGAGAGAGAGAGAGAGAGAGAGAGAGGGTCTGGAATGTGTATTGGACCACATGACGTAACGACTGCTCCCACCAACTGGGGTGAAATTGGGGTGGGTGAGAACAGTAGCTTGACTGTATCCATAACAACGATCAATGCAAATGTTTATTGCAAGCAATAAGGTACATATTTAGTGGACAGTACAAATACCAACCAACACAATATGACGCCTGGCTGTTAAGTTTGCAAACTGTTTGCAAACTTGTGTCAGGAAAATAAATAATACAATTTATTCACAGTAACTGCATTCGATAGGTCTGTGTATTTCTGTTTTAATGATCATGCAAATTGGACATCACGTAATTCCTAAATTACGTTTAATTTCGCTGAAAAGTTGGCCCATATGAACACATGGCCCAAAACACGCCCCTTTAGTTCTCAGACACAGAGAGTGTGTGTGAGACTGCACGTATACCAATCTGAGCATAACTCGCCTCCATACGGCGACCTGAGTAGTACCGGTACTTCAGTAGATTCACTGTATGTTTGACCACAGTCAAGTCCACTACTCCAGATAGCTGGCCTTAGAGAGGTAAAGCAACTGGTAAAGAAATTGCCCTGTCGTTCGTATATTTGCATTGCCTGGATCGCATCAGTTCATCGTCCTCTATTTCACTCAAAGGTAACTGATTTGTGAATGAATGATGCAAATGAACGATGCTCCTGGAAGCGGCGCAGGCGACTGAGTCCCCTCTCGCCTCGGTAGGCTTATTAATGTTAATAATGTTGATGATAAATTGTTTCAGTTTGTAGGGTGCCGTTTTTTTGTCATTTGAAAACTTCATGTGTTGTGTGACTGTAAAACTTTCAGTGAAGCTTTTAAAAAGTTGCAACCTGTGTGATGCTGGTCACTCACTCCACTCTGTTGGCCTAGACTAGTAGGAAGGTTGTAGGATACTTGAATGGGCTTTTTCTGAATTACACATCATATTGAAAAATTATACATGCCTAAGGTATTGCCTACTCCAATAGTTGCAAATGTTTTGTGTTGATAAAACAGGATTTCTTTTTTGCCCACTCCGTTATATCAGACGTGTAACGAATAGGCTACAGCCTAATGATAGAGGCTGTCAATATTGTTATTCTATGCACGTTTAATGAAATGCAGGTTTAATGAAAAGACGAGAGAAAAAATTTAAGCATGGCAGACAGCTTGCATGTTTAACGAAGTTTGGCAGTCAGATGCTGGTACATTTACTACTTGCTAAAACAAACGCGTGTGTGACAACATCAATCCCAGCCGTGGCTGCAGTGTGTGGCATTCAATACAATTTTACTGAACATGTACGGTTACTCGGTTCCAAGGACTCTGCATAACGTCCAGAAGATTCCCTTTCGAGGAGGAGCGAAGACGTGGCAGGGTGCATCTCATATCCTCCCCCGAACTTTTTAAGACTCCATAATAGCCTCACGTTCACACATGCTGGACTGGCGACTCATCGTGCTACGTTTGCTTATAGTAAAGAGTCTAAAGACTGCTGCTGAAGTAGGCTATTAGTGCATTATTTACTTACTGAAAAGCCTTTTAATTGTTTAAGCATGAATAACAGGTTAAAGCTTGACAGCCAGATAACTGAAATGTCTGGAGGGGTCGCTTTAGGCAACGCGTCATAGAGCCAATCTATCTAATTGCGCATTTTAAACAACTGTGTGGTCTTTAGAATAAGTATGATTGATTCTTATTAACTTGTATGTATTAAATCGGTTCATAGCAACAGTTAGGAAACACACTTACAATCGCTGTTTTACAAACACATTTCAGAACCTTTTGCTGAAGTTTTCAAAACTCCAACAACCCTTTGGGCAACAGTCAAAACCGTCACCACTTGCAACACAGGCAGTCTTGTGTTCAGAATCAGGCATTTTGCATTCATATCTTTGAAGAAATATTACAATTTCAGAATCATTGGTTCAAATCACTAATGTCTAATGATAGGAACGTTAGATTATCCACACATACCAACACATTCCAATGATTTAATTGTTTAGCTGTTGGTACAATAAAGTATAACATACGTGATACATTTTCAATATGGTTGGCCTCTTTTAAAAGGAGTAGTAAGGAGAAAAAGTATCAAATAACAAGATTAGAAATGTATTTACACTAACATGACACACAGGTCATAACGAATTTACAGTTTAAGTACAGCTACAAGGTGTCAAACAAAAGGATCTTCCCCAGCTGACCATATCGTTATTCTAGACCTTGTTGTCTACCGCATCCCTTCAATCCACCTCTCAAAGGAGGCCCACGACAACTCCGATAGGGCACGGCCGTTCACCACCACCTCCTCTTCCTCCTCCCCCTCCTCCTCGTTGTCTCATTGAACAGCCTCTAATTGTGATCAGCCGGCTCAATAAAATTGCTATGTTGCTGTAGGTGAATAATCTTTTCTTCTATCCAATCTAAACTTATTATGCTCTTACTAAATCAATCATCAGTAATGAGTTGTTCCTGTAGTATTGCAATATCAATGACTGGTCTGAATAGTGGGACATGGGACCATAGAAACAGTGTCTGATAAAGAATGGTTTAAAATATTACTACATTATTGTAATTAGTGTCGAAGGGATTGTTAAATGCTGCAGATTGTAAAACAGAAAGAAATGGAGTCCGATAATTTGGGTATTGCCCTAAACTATGCTCCGTGACCAACGTTCTGCAGTTTGGATGAGGGGTAGGGAAGCGGTGGAGGATCAGAGTGACCGGGAGAATGAAAGGGTTAAAGGAAGGTGTTGGCTTATGTAGACCTTTACAGGTAAGACACAATGATTCTGTAGTGGCAGGAAGCCAATGATGGTTCAGGAGGACAGGGGTTATGCGCTCGGAGGATAAGGCTGAGGTGAGGAGACGAGCAGCAGAGTTTTGAGCTATGATGGAAACAGTGATTCATAGAAAGAGTCCTACTACTCAACAGGATATAATTGATGTGCTAAAAAAATTGAAATGTCAAGGCTTAAGCTAATAACATACTTTATTTTTTTATGTCAAGTTTCCTAGACGGCAATCCGTAAACTAATAATCTATCATTAACTATGATTATGACAATAAAGAAGATATCCCAGGGCAAAATGTGGGGGAAGAAATTACCCGAGTAAGAAAGCCAACAACGTCTCCTGCCTTGGTTTAAGCCTTAAGGTAATGACAGGCTGATGATAACAGAGGGATATGCTAAGACTCACTATGGCGTAATTAAAGGGACGCCGCTTTGCTCTAATGGTTAGGGGAAACAAATAGGACAGATGAGCTACAGAACGCAAATTCAATCGTTTTTTCTAATCAATAGGACAAAACAGCAATATTTTTAAGAAGGTGTTATTTGTTGGATTTTACAGGGAATGTATGGCAATACAGTTCTTACATAATAGGCTATTTGTTTTAGAAACCTTGTTACTTGTAAAGTTGAATGTTTATACTTGATGCGTTTCCCAGGCAATACAACAGCTGTTGTGAGGTATACAGGGCTGTAAAGTGTCTGTGTGTTTGTGTTTGTCTGTGTGTGTGTGTGTGTGCGTGCGTGCGTGCCTGCCTGCCTGCCTGCCTGCCTGCCTGCCTGCCTGCCTGCCTGCGTGCGTGCGTGCGTGTTGCTAACTATTTAACAACCCCATCAGTAGAGCCCAGATAGTATCTCCAGGGGGTAACGAGCTCCAACAGATAATATAACCTACTGATTTACAACGGCAACAAAGCCATGTAAGATGCCCCTAACAATGTTGTTTTTTTGTTTATCTCCTCTAAACTGAAAATGTACTGTATGGGTTTTGATCTACCTAATCGTAAGTTGGATATAAGATGTCTACTGCAGCACCATATTCCAGTAATGAGGTGGTAGTGAGGGTTTGTCTTAGTACCCTCTGCTGTTTGAAAGGTTGAAGGTCATATCCTCCTTAGGAAGGCCGCCAGGAACCATCACAGCGTCTTGGAGAGAGTTTCCATTTTAACCCCTGAACAATATTCTGTTTATAAAGTTAATATTTAATAGGAGTAGACAATGCCTTCGGTTCAGCAGTCTACACTTTACAGTGAGCTTTATAGAAATATTCAAGAGTTTTCGATCTTTGTGTCTAATTAGATGATTATGGGATACATTGTTAACCTTAACCTTATGCTTTGCACCTACATTTTGTTTAGCTCTTGGCTTGGGTTATCCCAGCTTTATTGCCCATGATAGTGGTTCACAATCCAGTCCTGAAGTACCGCAAGCCATGCCAGGAATTGGATCTTCCCAAGTTCCGGCACACCTGGTGCAATTAGCCAAAGGACTTGCTGTAGGTGACTAAATATACCAGGTGTGCTAGCACCCGGGAAGATGAAATACCTGGAATAGCTGTGGGTACTTGAGGACTGGATTGAGAGACACTATCATAGGCAATAACGCTGGGATGACCTAAGCCACGAGAGAGGCACTGGCCTGTGGCATCAAACCCCGGAGTGAGCTTTTAATCCGTCAGTCCTGGAGACGGGGGTCTGGTCTCAGCTCCCTGCTCTGCATCTCCAGCAGCTCTGATTGACCTTTACTTTGGCAGGAAACGTGTGAGGGAGTGCGTGCGTGCGAGAGAGAGACAGCGATAAAGAGAGACAGCGATAGAGAGAGACAGAGAGAGACAGAGAGAGGTCTTATTTGAGTGATCTAGAGTTCTTGGAATGCTCTGCTATCTTCTCTGTAGTTCCCCTGTTCCTGAAAGTCATATTTCATGTCCGTATGGCCACAGTTGAAGTTAAAATGCACTGTGTATTCAACGGGTGCTGCTGCCAGTTAAACAAGTCATATGTTCGCCCTATAAGGTCAAAAATCATGTTAGGCTGACAGCCAACTAGCTCAACGCAAACAAGTTTGAACAGGGCTAGAGAAAGTGGAATTTATGTATAGTTTCTGCATGAAAATGTTATATGTGCATAAGTCAGAACATCATTTGAAGGATAGACGAGCTTCTGTATTTGCTGTGAAGAGGTTTTCTCGCTAGGCTGATCAAATTGTGTTTGTTTTTCGAGCCCCTGGGCTAAGGACGGGGGGTGATGGGGTTGTGTGAGTGCAGAAAAGGAGAGGTCAGTCCTATTTGTTCATTGCCCAAATATGCCCCCCTGACCCCCTGACCCTTCTACCCTCATCCTCCCCCTGAGGCCAGTTGAAGTGGTCCTTGTTGGTACACACACACACACACACACACACACACACACACACACAAACATGCACACACACACACACACACAAACATGCACACACACACACACAAACAAACACACACGCACACACACACACACACAAGCGCGCACACACATACACACACACACACGTACACACACACGCACACACACACACACACACTCACACACGTACACACACACACACATACACACACACACGTACACACACACGCACACACACAGACAAGTTGCCAGGGCGAGTGTAGGCCTGCTGTGGGTGTGGGAGGACGGTAGTTGCGGGAGCGTGTCCGCCTTGTAGCTGGGTCTCTATGTGCCAGCTTCAGACCGGGCGCCTAGCAACCACCACCAGAGGAGATATATCATCTGGCCTGGCGTGGCATGGTGTCTTCTTCAGAGTAAATCTACTACTCTAGATTGATCCTGGCCAGGCGTGGTGTCTTCTTCAGAGTAAATCTACTACTCTAGATTGATCCTGGCCTGGTGTGGTGTCTTCTTCAGAGTAAATCTACTACTTTAGATTGATCCTGGCCTTTCATTGCTTCTTTGGTCAGTCTTAAGAACTTTGCTTTTCTTGGCAAACTGTTTTTCCTATTTCTAAAACTTATTTTGTGACTCAACTTTCTTGTTTTTGTCAGTTTCTGGATAATCACCTTGACAATCTGGCTGCCATAGCAACTAAACTTATCACACACACTGTACTGTAAATCATTCCTAATCCCAATCCGCCCCCCTCTCTCTATCTATCTCTCTCTCTATCCATCTCTTTCTCTCACACTGTATTTCTCTCGTTCTCTCTATCTCAGGCCCTACAGGATGAATGTCCAGTGCTGGTGTTTCGTCCTGACGCTGAGCTGCTGTCACTTCTTTGGGTCTCTATCTGCCGACAGTGACTTCTACACTTCCATAGGTGAGACTCCACGCCCCCTCGCTAGGCTGATGACTCCATGCCTCTCCTTCTGTTTGACATGGAGAGTCTGATTGACACCTCAGCAAATATTTAAAAAAGGTTCCCCCAAGCGTTTGCCTTGCACTTGAAGGGCTTGAGATGTGTCGACACTCAGAGCTAAAGCTTAACCACGCACTGCTCAATGGAGAACTAGTCATGTAATAAGTTACCTACAACCATAAGTCAAGTAAGAAGGCCTGTAGCAAAGTCTGCTAAGTCACTTATTCATAAAAACGTATGAATTTATGAGTTATTCCCCTTGGCTAACATGCAAAGTCTGTATAAATTCTAAATTACATTGAAAAAATTGTAAAGAAAACTTGTTACACAAAATCTACTTTTCTGAAGAATTATCTTCCTCCTACTTGGCAGGTTTTGGAACTGTCCGACTCAAATATATCTATAGGTTAAAACTAAATTATTTTATATGTTTTCCTTTTATTGCTCTTTTTTCCCTCTCTCTGTTCTGATGTTAGAAAATGAAATGATAGATCTGTCTCTTTGTCTTTCTATCAACATCGACCTCTTTCCATCCAGAGGTGAAACCCTCTGTACTGAGCAGCCTGTTCTATTCTATTCTAGTCTATTCTAGTCGTAGGTAGGATAAACTATTTTCTCTGTATCTACGCTACTCCCATCTTCAAATTATGCAGATTTCAGATAGAGGACAAAGCTATCTGAATATTTCTTAGAAGTGTGTAAGAATATGTATTTTCACTTATGTTACTATAGCGCCAGAAATTCACTCCTTGTCATCATCTTTTGTTTTGCAAGATGATCAGATAAGATATGTTCTATGGTGCTAGCTGTTACTGACTGTTTCTCTGTCCTATGATGATCAGATATGTTCTATGGTGCTAGCTGTTACTGACTGTTTGTCTGTCCTATGATGATCAGATATGTTCTATGGTGCTAGCTGTTTCTGACTGTTTCTCTGTCCTATGATGACCAGATGTGTCCTATGGTGCTAGCTGTTACTGACTGTTTCTCTGTCGCTCCGTGTCTCCCTCCCACAGGTCAAATGACTGACCTCCTCTACACAGAGAAAGACTTGGTCACTTCACTGAAAGATTACATCACTGCTGAGGAGAGCAAACTGGAGAAAGTGAAACAGTGAGTGTCTCAGATACACACACACACACATACACGCACACACACATGCACACTCACACACATGCACACAATATCACACACATGCACACACACACACACACACATGCACACAATCTCACACACACATGCACACACACACACACACACACACACACACACACACCCACACACACACACACACACACACACACACACTCACACACACACACACACACACAAACATCCACACACACACACACACACACACAATCACAGACACATGTACGCACACACACACACACACACACACACACACACTCTCACTATGTGCCCCCTGTAGGTGGGCTGCTAAGCTGGACTCCCTGTCTGTAGCGGCCACACTGGACCCCGAGGGTTTCCTGGGACACCCAGTCAACGCCTTCAAACTCATGAAGAGACTGAACACGGAGTGGGGCTCGCTGGAGACATTAGTGCTGGAGGACACCACTGAAGGTTAGAGACAGCACCTATTGTACTTTATTCTACTGTATTCTACTTTATTCTACTGTTATATATAGTGGGGCTCGCTGGAGAAGTTAGTGCTGGAGGACACACCTGACGGTTAAAGACTATCCTCTCTTCCAGAATCAACCTCCAACCTGATGTGTATACTGTGTTATTACT
>JAVQIZ010217460.1:7500-15356 GCA_036023535.2 Galaxias brevipinnis | reverse complement strand
CATGGACTACAGACCTGTGGCCGTTCAAAATGAGAGCTGTCCCCGTTCCCTGCCGCCTCCCCCTGGAGCTGTCCGTCAAACGGTAACCTCGGCGACGTTCCCGCCTTCTCGGCTTCCAGGAAGCCGAAGGAGGTCTCGGTGAGATGGGCGCGGCTCTGCCACTTCTCCTCCGCGCGCAGGCGGTCCACGTGGCCCCGCTGATGGCTCTCGGGCACCTACACAGGACGACACCGCTGACAACGGCACCACAAACCACGGAACACGACCAGGAGAACAACACCACAACCCAGGGGGGAAAGAGAGAAAATGGAGAATACCAGCGGTGTCCGAGATGTTCAAAGCAGAAACGGAGAGCGAGAGAGACAGGCAACGGGTTACCTGGATAACCAGCTCGTCGTACAACCTGGAGGAGTCCGCCTGCCTCCGTGAGGGCAAGGGGGGCAGGTTGCCGGGGAACAGCATGGAGACTCTCAGAGGCTTAGGCGGAGCTCTGGGATGCAGCTGTCCGTCAGACCCTCGGAGAGTCACCCCACCACCTGGTGCGGGGGGGGGGTGTTGTGTTTGTATTTACACAGGAAGTACTGTTTGCACACGCTTTGTGGGTGTGTGTTTGTGTGTGTTTGTGTGTGTTTGTGTGTGCGTGTTTGTGTGTTACCTGGGTGCGTTCTTTGTGGGCCGGGGCTCAGAAGGGGTTCGCTGCCTGTTCGAAATACTGGTGAAATGGGGGCCGGTTCAACAATCACTGACTGGCCATTTTGAGGGTCACCTTTTATGGGAGGAGGAAGAACAGCAACTCAGCGAGCACACCGGATTGGATGTGACTTTACAGGACTTGAAATGTCATGGCACAGGCTATTGGTGAAACGGGCACGTGTTTTTTTGTCTTGTTTGAGAGGGTGCATGAGAGGCATGTGTAGCGTGTTTGGGTATCTCCACCTGGCCGCAGATTGCTGTCCGACTGGGCCGACTGCAGTGACGGTACTCGTCCCAGGTTTTCCAAGTTAGCAGGCTGACTCCCGCTCCTGACACACACACCCGTGGAACATGTCCATTGTTAACAGACATAACATATCCAACCTATGTTTGGTTCCATTATGTAACCATGCCGTTGTGTCTCTCATGCACGCCCACCCACCTGAGCAGGGGGTTGTAGACCTGCAGCCCGTCCGTGTGCGCCGTGCTGAAGCTGCGTCTCTTGTCGTGCCCGGCCTGTGCCGCCACCCCTAACCACTGGGGGGCCCCGCCGCCGCAGCCTCCCTGATGGGTCGCGTTGCGCTCGCTGATGACCCGGATGGGAAGGGTGCGAGTGACCGGGTGGAAGACCACGGCGCCGGACACCTGGGAGATGGGGAGGCGCCCGCCCACGTGGAAGCGGATGAGAGCGGGGACGTTGTCGAAGCGGTCCCCCTCGAACTGAAAGAGTTCCCGGGTGTAGCCCTGCGCACAAACACACATTCCCAGTTAAACACACACAGACAGACACACACACATAAAATTGCAGGTATGTGCACATAATTACACAGGCGCACGCATCATGAATCAACTCCTCCAATTTCCTGTCCTCTCCCAAGAGTCAAAGTCATCTAATCATGGATGAATCACTTCCCCCCTCTATTTGACTCTGGAGTTTCTGGAATACTCCTGTCCACACCTTTTTGGGACGTAGGACCACTCTTATTATCTTGAAATGCATCGGCTCGCTCTTCCAGTAACAGCTCAGCACATAGTCGCCAGGTGCAGAGCTTGAGTCACGAACTAAAAAGTCCCCATCTTTCTCCATTAAAGACTCAGCTCCCTACACAGAGAGAGAGAGAGAGAGAGAGAGAATTCAAAGAAAAATGGAGGGAGTGAGAGGAAAAAAAGCGGGGTGGGGACAGAGAGGAAAGGCGAGAAAAGGAGGGATAAATGGTACAGACAGGGAGAAGTACGTAGGGACTGAGGTACCATAATAACACTTCAGGAAACAAGACTTTCATTTGATTTTTTTTACAGCCAATTGTAGTTTGATTGTATGGGTTTATTGTGGATGTACATTTGTGTGTGTGTGTGTGTGTACCTCTCTGCTGATTGGTCCATGATACCAGGCATGGCTCTTCAGGTCTTCAGTGCTGAGTTTCAGCTCCTCTTCCAGTTCCTTCTTGAGAGAGTCCATCTCTCTGCGGCCCCCAAACACCTGCATTCAAACATAAGAGCAGGAGCGTATGAGTGAGAGAGCCAGAAAGAGAGGCCTGACAAAGGCAAGATAAAGATTGTATTGTTTTACCTTGAGTTGACTGAGGTATGCAGTGACACTCCTCCGCTTACTGTAAAACAAAAGGATTGAAATTATCAACTTTGCTCCGTCAAACAAAAGATCACAACGTCACAGTAGTTTTCTCAGGCGGGGATTCCATTAAGGACAGAAGGTCACGGCCAAGGTCTCTGTGTCTGTTATTACCACTAGAGGCACTAACGGACTTTTAATAGTCTGCCTGCTTCCTTCCTTCCTTCCTTCCTTCCTTCCCTCTCTCCTCTCCCAGCTTCTCCTTTCCTGCTAACATAGATACAGAAATAAAGGAACTTACACTTACACATAAAACTACTACTTTACGTCAAGTACGGCCTCTCAGGCCAATCATTTCGGACTTGAGTAGGTTGACTGACAGAAATGTTGTGGTGGGTGTTTCATTCTATTACTTATAACTCTACACCCCCTACTACGTCCAAATGGGGATTGACGTGACAGCCGAACTGTTTTGTGGACAGGAAGCGCTACGGGATGTGTTGCCATGGTGATGGCATATTCATAGTCAACATCCTCAATCAGGGAAGTAAGATTCAGTTGCAATGTTACTAACTCTATGTAGGTGTAGGTATGTTTTGATGTTGGCATGAAATATCAAATTGGGCATTACTGAATGCTATTGTAACTGAACAAAATAAATAAACGTACTGTACCAAAAAAAGTTTGAAAAAAAAGAATAACTGAATAATTTTTTTTCCAAATACTGGCACAACTTTCATGCTGTACAGTATATTCAGAGCTTTGTCAGAGACTTTTGGTTGCCAGTGAACAATATCAACACTTTCCCAAGTGCCCCTATCCATTTGTTTATGTTCAAGTAATCTATTTTGACTTCAGCTTATAGGTCCATGCCGACCCATAGGGTTAGGAGACCAAGATAGGAAACAATGGTGAAACATTTTTGTTTTTAATGGGCGTTGGTCTATGCAACACCTGTGCAAGACTCACGTGAAACTGGAAGTGGCAATGTTGCAAGGCAACTGTTACTAAATAATAACATACTTTAAAGTTCCAAATGCTACACAATTGCAAAGAAAAAAAAACATAGACCTACCTGTAAAAACATATATTTCTAAATGGCTAATGATCATATGAAACATTAAGAAGTAAAACAGAAAGAGCACTAAAACTACCACAACGGTAAGACATAGCCCAGGCATTTTGCAGTTATAGGCCTAACCATTACGTTGTGTTGAAGAAAGGTATGTAGGCCATCAGGTATGCAGGCCTACAATATTTTCATAAGCTGGCTACAGAACATTGTAACAGTCAAAATTTAATATGGGAAGTAAAATGCTGTTTACAGATATTACCGATCCGCCTCAACATAATATTTTTTATTATTATTATTGTCAATATCCTGAACAACACATTATGATAGTAAACAAGATCTATACTATACATATATGCTTCACATTTTATTGATAATTACATTTCGATACCGAATGAAGTTTAAAAATAATAAGCAATAAAGTATTTAGACTATGTTCTTACCTGAATGTGCAGGTTAACAGGCTCTGCCATAGGCTTAACTTTTTCTGACAAAAATGGGTTCGCAGACATTGCTAGCGTAGACACACGAACACACCCAGCCCAAAACAGCTGGGTTGTTAAACTCAGTCTCCAGTCTTTTTAGCACTGTGCTGTAGCGACGAGTACCCACAAGTTTCCGGAATTCTCCTACTGGGGGGAGAATTCGGTGGAATATGCAGCTCACCTGTAACTCTGTAAGCCTTTCTGCAGCGGACTAGCCGATAGATAGATCGGGCAGATTAATTTTAATTCCACCAAGATGTAGTAGCCTACCCTGCTTTTCTGTTATGTTTGGGGGGGCGGGGGGTCTAAACGAGAGAAAAGTTCTATAACCCTGCTTGTTCCGCCAGGGACTTGTCTCGACTGTGAGCCAGCAGTTTTATTGACATGAGGGAAGGTTATTGCTCAACAGCCCCTGAAAACTGCTCCTTCCCAGGCGAAACCATTTGCCCTGGAGTAAGGACCTGTTGTCAGAGGGAGGACACGCACACAATCACAGCTGATTATCCTGTTCTGTTATTCTGTTATCCTCGAAAGCTTTTTTTTTTCATGCTGTCAAAGGAAAGTTTTTAATGACAGCTAGGTTTAAAACCAATATACTGTCTCCAAACCAAATCAAATGTTGTTCCCCATAATAATTGTGCTTTTGCAAATTAAGTGTTTCCTATGGTGCAAATCCGGTGTTTCCTACAGCTGGATGAGTCACTTTCATTACTATAACAAAACAAGGCAATCGTATACATACAGGATGTCTCTATGCTAATGTTTGGTCAAATGTGATATGTTACTTAATCATATTAACAAAGTAGCCATATCCACCCCTGTGTAATTAAATGGAATGTTCCAAATAAATGATAGACCGCGGCCGGTTGGTGGGAGCACAATCTGTCGCCCTTCTGTTTGTACAGCCAGGTGAGGTCACATGACTTCGGCCACTGAAGGAGAACTGAGCACATTGAGCACGGTAGCGAGCAGACTTGCCAACAAAGCAACAGTGATTTCCTCAAATTAATTACATGACTAAGGATATCTAACAGGGTTAAGAATATACTTCTTTTGACAAAGCTTTCAGTCCACATTTAATACTGTGGTATACTTTAAATTTAGCTCTTTTTATACCAGAAAAAAAGTCAAAGTCAATCTGCTTGGTGCCGGGCTTGGTCCACACCAGGCAATAAACAAGCATTCAAGATCCAATCTGCAGACTTTAATTCGTTCATGCGTTGCCTATGCTTTGCTCTGCTGTGTGGACACACTTGTTTGAGGAGCCCAAAGTTTTGATGCTTTCAGGGTAATACGAAGCCATGTGCTTTCATGTCAACAGTTGGCCTTTACCAATTCACCCACACTATTACAAATTCTGACCCGTCTGTGTGTGTGAATAGACCTGGAGGTCAAGCAAACCTTTTGTAGATCTAATCACCTCCTCAATGGTATTCTGAAAAGCTGAAGGGTCAAAGTAGTGTAGCTAGAAGATACTACAGCTTATCAGACTGACTGTAAATGTGCTGGCACTAATTCGCCTCTCATCAAGCATCCCCCGCCACTGACCCTGGCCTTATATACGGCTCCCAGATCTGGCTTCAAAGAACTGCATTCCCTGTCACGTCCACCTTCACTGATGCAATACAATTAAGGGCATCAATCGTCCCACCATCAGCTTAAGCATAAAAACCAGGCTGCTTACAGATTCTTCAAATTCCCTAACATTGATGCAAATCCTCTATGGTAAGAACCATTGCCCTCATACTGCACCCCACATACAAATCGTCTCGTACTATGACCATCTTCCACAGCTCGATGCGTACGTGTGTCTACCTGCGTTTGGTCTCCTGACCGCGTGCGTGATCCATCTTCAGTTCCTCCTCCAGAGGAGACAGCTGGGAGCAGGAAGCGGACACCAAGGCCCTGTCAGAACGTCGGAGACGGGGCAGAACACTGTGACGGAAAAGGTCCTTCTTGGAAGTCGCCTGGAGGGCACAGTGGAGGGGAACATTCTGTAACCATTCCACAGGCTTTAGAATGTGTATGTGTGTGTGTCTGTGTGTGTCTGTGTGTGTATTCACAGGCCTGTGTTTGTGTGGAGCGTGAACTGTTTGAATGTCGTTCTGTGTTGACCGCGTGGTGACTGCTCTGTGTGGTGACAGTGTGTTCTCACCCGGTCCAGAGACGAGCCCAGTGAGCTCTTCCTGCTCACCTGCCGCTCCAGCCCACCACCTGAGGGGTCAAAGGAGAACAACGGGCAGACGTTCACCAGGTGGTTGTTATAGTTCTTTATTTGTTTATCTAAAGCAAATATAGAAGTTGTTGTTGTTGTTGTTGTTGTTGTTGTTGGTGGTGGTGGTGTTGTTTGTTGTGAAGTGTTTACATCCATACGTCTACAGAACATCAACAACAGTATCCAAACGTATGTGGCTTAAATGCATGTGTGGTGTTTGTCGCTGTCGGTATAGGAGACCCCCGCGTGACCCTGTTGCCCGTGCCGAGCTGAAGCAGCACCTGAGCTAGGGCACAGCGTCCGCCCGTGTCTTTCCAGCTGGGCCAGGATGATGGTCCTGTGAGCGGGGTCCTCTACTCCTGCCTCCCTCAGACCCCCCTCGGTCACGCAGAGCAAAGCCTCATTTGGAGACAAGCAACACAAGTTCAGTTGGAGGCACAGTGAAACACGTGAGATAAGTCAAGAAAAGATGTCCACAAACGAGCGTGCATACCTCCAGACCATAATACTCCTTCTCCAAGGTCTTGGTGTACTGCGGCAGGCCTATCTGTTTGAGCCACCAGGCGATGGAGCGATTACTCATGTCTAAACAACAGAGCATCCCAGGTTACTCAACGCAGTGCAAGATAGCAAACGTGTGCGCTCACACACTGTATACAGGTAGCTGCATTTGGGTACTTTCTTTTTTACAATTTACAAAAACATTGAGCAATAAGTCAATAACGTTTTAGTCACCCCTCATTAAGCTAACCCCATATTTCCAAGTCTTGCTAACCCTATTTACACAGAAAGTATGCATTACCTACGTACCTTTCAACAACACATGCATGCTTCTATGAATGTAACTATGTGACACCAACCTGCTAGTCCTGAGCAGGCAAGGAAGCAGCGTTTTGGTAAGAAAAATGAATGTCCTGTCTTTTGTCCCTTCACTGATTTTTCCTGGTTTGCGTCCTCTCTTTTAAAACACAATTGAAACCCTCTCTGTTTCCTCAAGATTTTCCTGACATTTTCTTTAGATCAACTTCTCTTATCTTATACACTCTCTCTCTCTTTCTTTCTATTATTAAATTGGCATCTGAATGCCAGAAACCCGCTCCTCCTCAAACCTGTAGGGCTGGTCCAACAGCCAATCAGTAGGTCCAATGAGTACCCATTGCCCCCCTGAATTAACCAATGAGGAATTTGCTGGAATCTAGGCACAATTTCTCAGTAGGCGGAGAGTGCAAGTTGAGGCAGGTTCCCACATTCTGAAAGGAAAATTAAGTGAGAGAGAGGAGCAAGATACAGAGATAGTTGTCGGGGTGTGAAGACCTCTAGTGCTGACTTGGCAGAACTGGTTAGTGTACAAGGAAAGCTACCTAGCATCCTCTGCTGCCACTTCATTCAGGCTGCATAATACCAAACTAGTCTGAGGAATAAAGTCAAGAGAGATACCACAACAGTCCCTGACAGACACATTGAGAATGAACACACACACTGTATTGTCGGCATTTGCAGTTCTGCCAGCATGGCACTAGGGAGAGACAATTGTTTACTTTTCATTAGAGTGCATTCCATTTAGTGAGGAGGCCTATATAAGCACATCTCTGATATTGTTATTGTCTTCCATGCCTATATTACAACACGGGCTTAGTCCTATAACCCCTCCATGAAAAATAAACAGACATCAATTGGAAAACGAAATGGATTGAACTGCACTCTGTAACCTAGTAAAGTAGTCTAAATGGAGGTGGATTGTTCACACCACAGGCTTGCTGTGCACTACCTTCTGTTAAAACACTTCAAACACACCCATAGAGATCACACTTCTATTCACTT